>JAUZNJ010023210.1:0-16943 GCA_034780135.1 Jordanella pulchra | reverse complement strand
TACGCAGATGAAAGAAGGAAATTCTGGAAACCTCTTTGATATGGGATTTAAATGACAGGTCCTGATCGAAAATAACATCAAGATTTTTTACTTTATCATCTGAGATCTGCAGGGTTCTCAAGGGTTCTTGGGAGTTTGCTAATGTGTTTTGTGGACCTAGAGAAGGCAATCAACCATGTCCCTCGTGGTACCCTGTGAGGGCCATTTCAGGAGTATGGAGTTGGGGGCCCTTTACTAGCGGCTATCCAGTCTCTGTACAAGCAGAGCAGGAGTTTGGACTACAATGCCGGCATTAAGTCAGGCTTGATCCCATGGGATTTTGGACTCCAACAGGACTGCCCTCTTTCACCGTTCTTGTTCATAGCCTTTATAGATAGGATTTCTAGGTGGAGCCGTGGGCCAGAGGGGGTCTGGTTTGGGGAACAGTGGATCCTGTCTCTGCTGTTTGCAGATGATGTACTTCTGCTGGCTCCCTCCTGCCAAGACCCACAGCATGAACTTGGGCGGTTCACAGCCAAGTGTTGAGCAGCTGAGATGAGAATCAGTTCCTCCAAGTCAAAAGCCATGGTTCTGAAACCCTGAAAAAAGGGGGCTCATCCCCTTCAGGTTGGAGAAGAGTTCCTGCCTCAAGTGGAGGAGTTCAAATATCTTGGGGTCCTGTTCATGGGTGAGGGGAGAATGAAGCAGAAGATTAATAGACGGATCTGTGCGGCTGCTGCTATATTGCAGATGCTGCACCAGTCTGTCCTGGTAAAGAAAGACCTGAGTGAAAAGGCAAAGCTCTCAGTTTACTGGTCGGTTTATGTTCCAACCCTCCCCTATGGTTATGAAATCTGGATCATGATCAAAAGAACGAGATCCTGGATACAAGTGACTAAAATGAGCTTTCTCTGTAGGGTGGCTGTGCTCTGCCTTAGAGATAGGGGAGGAGCTCAATCATTAGGGAGAGGCTCGGAGTAGACCCGCTTCTCCTTCACATCGAAAGGACTCTGTTGAGGTGGCTCAGACATCTTTTTCAGATGCCACGTGGACACCTCCCTTGGGAGATACATTCATGATTAGAACTAAACTTTATAACTTAACAGTCACCTGCAGTTGTGTGATTAATACTTTAACATTGATAAAACCTTTAGTCAACTTTTAAAAGCACACACATACAAGCATTTGCAATGTTCAGATTCTTTAAAGTTTATATGAACTAAAAAAACATTCCACCAAAAGTAGATAAGAATCGACGGTTGTAATTTCCAAATTCAATGTAGGGACAAAGACCTAAATGTTTTAAGACATGGTCTGTCATGTGAGCTTTCAATAAAGCTTGCAAATTAGCTATGATGATATTCAGTCTTTTGGTGATACCCAGAAGCTATGACAGAAGTCATAGAGTTTCATATGCAATCATATCCCTCCCATTGTTTTATTGTTCAGGAAATTAAGATAATTTTGCTAATTTAAATTGATCATATTTAGACCAGAATACAACAAATTGTACCTTTCCACAGTTTATGATAATATCTGCTTTCACCTACTTGTTAAGTGTAACTGACTCTACATCTTATCTTCACAGTTTTCCACTGTTACTCTCAAATAAATCCTGCATTACAATGCAATAGAGGTGATGCTGAAAGAATGAAAACAATCATATCCAGTAATAAGACCTTATAATAGGTACTATGAAGGTTTAAAGGATATGTGAAAGTGACATTAGAAGGATTCAATGAAGTTGTTTTGTTACACTAAGATGTAAATGTTTCAATTATTCTTAAATTTTAATAGTAACTAGAAAAGCTCTCAGAGAGCGCAGACCTCTGCCAAGCAGCTCATTCCCCCGACATATTGTGACATCAGCTTTCACACCGGACCCAGATCATTACCAAAAAAATTCCTGTATCTGGATTCTAGTCCAGAAAAGTTAATGGATTGGTCCTTAGCTCATGACGCACCTTTGCTAAAATTTTCAAGCAAATCCGTTGCTAACTTTTTCTGTAAAGTTGCTAACAGACAAACAAACAAACAAACGCTACCTAAAACATAACCTCCTTGGCGGAGGTAAAAAAAAATGTTGTGTTTAAATAAAGACTAATTTTTCTGCAAAACTTATTTCTTTTACCTAATTGGCGCTAATTACAAAAAGAGGGGGTTTATGCTAATTGGTCTTATATTTTTTATTTCAGGTTTGATACAACAGATAGAATCAAAAGATCTTGCTTTCTGACAAGAAATCTGTATGTTTTGGAATGCCTGGCCTCCTTCACAAGATGCTAGCATTTTGATGAATCCCCATTTATTCAAGCCTACCATTCAACAAAAACAATGTTTAGAAAAGCACTCTGTCAGTCCATTCATCTTTAGTGTTGATGTGTTTTTGTCTTTTCTACCCTGCTTTTCACTTTAACTCCTTTGAATGTGCCTCTCCGGGTCAAATGATTCCCTGGCTTCACAGAAGTTCTGTGGTGGCTCCACTAATGGCGCTGTAATTTTGCATCTCTTTGAAGTTCTCCCCGACCGTTGTGTTACCTGAAGTCTGTGCTTCTCTGAGGTTTTGGGCTGGGGCAGGCTAGCTACCCTCTGCAGCCTAATTAAATGTAATTGCTCCATTTTGTAGTGGTGCCCGTGTGGAGAGGGGAAGCCTTGTAATAAAAGAGATTGCGTGAAGGGTCCGAGGATCACAGACGCCAAAGAGGAGCCACGAGGAGACGATCGGAGACGCTTCCCCCTCTGTCGCCTCGTCTGTCCTGAGCAGACCTAGTCATTACTCCCTCCACTATTCCTACTCTGGCTCTGTCTCCTTTCCTCTGTTGCTTTTTCTGCCTCTATTCCAATTTTACTACTCTTCCGTACATTTATGGACAAGGATGGGCAAAGCAAGAGTGTTTTGTTGAAAGTTTGTCTAGATTTACATCCAATGTCTTTGTTTTTCAACATCTACCTTATATCAGTATTTTCACCTGACTTTAAAATAACAAGAAGAATCCTGAATGTGTACAAGAAGTGTCTAGTATGATCTCTATTGCATTCCCTCAGGTGGTGTCATAGTCGAAGTAGGAAAAGTAGGAATTTGTGGAATCCTTCAGGCACCATAAAGACTTCGTGACAGAGACACACACCAAAATGTTGTTGTTTTTACTCGCTGAACCTGACTGCCGTTGCAATGGGAGACACATACTTTCCGGGAAAGAGAAGAGGAGGGGGAGAGAAAAAAAGAGGAAATTACAGAGCAGAAGGGAGACAACATGACACAGAGGTAAGAAGGAGCGCCAGCTTGACCGTGACCCTATGGGATGAGAGGCTGACACGGGATGTCTGATGATGCGTGTTTGTGCTGGGTACAAAGGTGACTTAAATGCAAGCATCATTTTCAGTTTCTGTCAGAAAAACTTCCACAGAGAGAAGGTGATAAATGTTCCTAATGCTCCTCCTGCATCACAATGTCTGTCAGGAGATTTGCCTCTGTCATCCCCCGTCAAGCTTTCCTCCTTCATTCATCTTTCTACGCTATGGTGCCAGTGCGTCTGCCACACGACCCGTTAAGGCTAATGCGACACAGACTTCATATCACATTTCAGTCTCACATGAGCTTACCCCACACCCAGGCCCACACATATTATCATCCCCATACACCTTCCTTTCCTATTCTATGAGCTGACTAGGCTTGGCCTGGGATGTGTCCATTTGATCAGAGAATGCAAATCAATGTAAGCCCAAAGGGTTTTGTTGGCCATTTTATGTTCCAGGAAAGTGTCCACTAAATGATTTCTGTTCTTGTTAAAATAGTTATGTGAAGCTAAAAATGGAAGAAAGCAGCCAGGGCTCTGCTCAGATGTGAAAGAAGCCAGAGGGTGGGTGAGGGGGAATGTGTGTCTGCTTTCTTGACAGTAAGAGTGAGGGGTCTCTGAAGAAAGCTCCGATAAAAGAAGTCGACGGAAAACATCAAAGATATGGTAAGGAACGAGTGTGGTAGGATCACACACAGCGCTGGCTCTGCTGTCTTTCTCATGACCTCCTTGTCATGTGGCTTCCATGAGAATCAAACATTCAGCCACAGTTGTTTCCATTCTAAACTAAACTGCTTTGGTAATCCGGACACTTTTTCCTCCCTTTTATACTACCACAAAGCTAATTGCTTGGATGTATCTGCAAGGCTGCTGTATTTGTGTTATGTGTGAAAGTCTCAGGGTGACATGTTGTGGTAATTTTGGTCACTGTCAGTTGCTGTCAGAAATTGAAAGTCACAACTATGACTGATTATCTCAGTTTAAGTCCTCTGTGACATGTTTTTTTTTTTTTTTTACATTTTTTCATCAAAACAGTTGGATCAAACCAAAGAAGTGTCTCTTCAAAACACTGGCTTTGTGCACATGTTCTCCTGCACCATAAATCTGCCAACATGATCAGGCTTCAAAATCTAAACAGAGGGCATAACCAATTAACAAGGCCTACACAGTAATTAGCTGTCTGCATGTTGAATAACTCCATACTTTCAGTTCCCATTAGTGGCATATCATGAAATGGTTCATAATTATACCATGAATCATATATGTGCTTGATTCACAATTATACCATCAATATAATTATAGCTATGCTCCCTCATGCGGCTTGTTTTGACGCATTTTTGTGAATTCTTGGGATCAGAGCTGTCAACTGCAAATGTTTTTCCCTAAGGATTTCATTATTTTTCATTATTGCTCAAAAATGTGGAGCTTGTTATGACGTAAAATGGAATTTTTTCAGTCACTGGAAAGCAACAAAGAGACTATTTGCACAAACAAAAAGTTCTGAGGCAAATGTAAAGCTTTGCATTTAGCCGATTTACTTGGATACTCCTAAATACAATTCTTTTTATAACAAAACCATGAGTCAGTCAACAGTCATTTCATTTTGTGTGCTGTTTAATATAAACAGATGTTCTGTGAAGGTCTCAGAGGTCTGTTAGAGAACCTCCACCTTTGTGAAACACGGTGGTGGCATGATTATGCTGTGGGAATGTTTTTTTCATTTGCAGGAGCAGGAGAAGCTGCTAGGAAAGAATTCACTGACACTAGGGAAGAACTGATTTTCCAGGGGAGCAGGGATAAAAAAGTTATACCCACAGCCGATATGACATAATCTATATTAATAACTGTTAAAGTCTTGGAAAGGTAGAGTCAAAGCCCATGCAGAACTCCAATTAAGAATCCTTGCCTGGACTTGAAAATGGATGTTTACAGACACTTTGTGTCCGATCTAGCTAAGCTTGGCCTCACAGATAAAATGAATGGGAAAACTAGAGCTGTTTTTTTTTAACTTACCCTAAACAAAATACTTCCTGCTGATGAAAAATGTTTCTACGAAGTGTTTATTCAAGGAGGCTTAACGAGCCTGATATACTGTTTAGATTGGTATGTGTTGTAAATAATGAAAACTATGTATGCCATTTTTTTTTTATCTTCAAGATCAGGCACCACTTTATGTTAGTCAGTCACACAAAGTGGCCATAACATCATTGCAATTTGTGGTTATAACTTTACAGAAATTAAAAAAGAAAATAGCCTAAGCAAAATGTTATATTTACAATGTATTTTAGTAGACATATATGTTTTCTAATTTGCTCTCCTGTATACAACTCAAGCTGTGATATGTTCACAACCCAAAACTGCTTTATGAATAATTTACTACACAGTATAGAAGGTGCCCTGGAATTAATGTAACTGTTTGAAGTGTAGAGCATCACATGGTATTCATTTTTGGCCCTTATCAAACACAGATGGAGTAGTGATTTTACTCATCATGATTCAAATATTTATTTCTTTGAATCTGCTTGCAATTAAAGCATTCAATGAACGTTTAACCGCTTCAGAAAAACCTGGTCTGCTGGAATTGACACGAGAAAAGCAGCATGAGCCGTTGACACCCGTGAAGGACCACCCCTGATTTGGACTGCAAGTGATCATACACGTCCGTCAGAACTCAAGCTCTACATCAAAGCAAAGGAAGCGATACTACTGCTACTTTTTTTTCCCTTTTGTCTCTGTGTGAGAAAATCTGGAGTGTTTTGAGTGCAGTTAATCTCTTCTTTGGATACACAACAGTGGTGGCATTTGTTGTCAGGCACACTGTTAGAAATATAGCCAGTTAGGTAAAAAGCTGACCAAATAAAATAAATGATTTAGAAATAGACCAGGAGAGAAATAAAAAGTACATGACGATATACAAATGTTGAGTTATATAAAAGTTTCCTCTCAAGACTGAACTTCTGGTAATAAATGTATGTTCTTAAACATATTTAAATCGTTTTCCTTTGAAAAAGACAGGCAAGAGGCTCACATTTTCTAGAGAGGAGGGTCGACATTGATAATCACTTTTATCATTGACTTTATTAACAATCATAATGAATTAAAAATATATAAGCATGTTTTTTCTTGTCTGTTTTAAAAGGGCAGCCACAGATAAAAAATAATTTGAAATGTGGTTATTTTGGAGCAAATAAAAAAGTAAATATTTTGGATTGAAAAAGCTGAATGACTGAATGTGGACTGCCTGTTATACAAATTATGTTCTAACCACATAATGAGATGGTATAAGCGTGTTTCTTAGAGATGCCATGGCTGAGCTGCACTGCAGTAAATCCGTTGTGTATCTTTCTCATGGAGTTCAAACAGCTTCACTTCTGGTTTAGTGACAAGTACATCAGACACCTGCAATAACTTAACTTTTCTTTCACTTTCAGATACCTTTTATACTGTGCTTAAAGCAGTAATAAGCAGTCATGTATAATACATGTCCACTTTTGCGTACTAAAACGCATTATTATGTAGTGTACAAAACCATGAGAAACCAAGATAAAAAAAGTAGCACTCTTAATGTGAACTGTAACCTGTACAGCTCAAGTGATCATTCAAAATATGTTGGAAGAATGTTAACAAAAATAAAAAAGAATAAAATACTATAGTACCATAAATGTCCACCCTCTGATAATTCAGGATTTTACCTGTACTACCCTAATGGACCACCATATTTAAAGTCATCTTAAATAAAAAAAATCACACATACCTGGCATCTTTCAAAATATATTTAATTAAGGCCACATAAAGTTCAGCTGTTCTTGTCAGCTTTTCCTTACTGAAGACACACAACATGATTTTCAGCTCAGTTCTTCCCTGATTCCCAATAGGAGAAAGTCTACATCGGTCTAGCATGACAAATCTGCAGAAAGATCTGGCAGTCTGAATGTGGGTGAAGACTAGAGTCAGAAGTGTATAAGTGTGAATGATCATGGAGGAGGACATTGTCCAGAAAGTAATTTTTGCAGTATTATTATTAATAGTTGCGGTTACTATACTAAAGAGCAATATAACAGGGCAATTAAAACAGAAAACAAATGATCTAGTTTGGATGAAAACTTTAACAAAACAAAGACTATTTAGGCCATTTCAAACAACCATCTTGCATCATTACAATATAAGAGACATGGATCAGTCATGAAAAGAGGATGGACTTTGAGCTTGAATTATGTGAATTTAACTATGAATAGAGTGGGCAAGAATGATGGAGGAGTGGTTTTCTGAGATATAAAGTAATTAATAAAACTAGAAAAGCACTCAGGGAGTGCAGACCTCTGCCAAGCAGCTCATTCCTCGGACAATTGATTACCTCCACCTTTACACCGGACCCAGATCATTACCAAAATGTAATCATTTCTCAATAGTTATAATGTGCCCCTCCTGTGAAAATTTGAGCGAAATCCACCCGACACTTCACGAAAGGAAGAGCGCCATATTTCACCTGTGAGGAACAAAAACTTATTGGACAGAAATACGAAGAGGAAAAAAATGTCTCAATGAGAAGTCATCTATAGTGGAATCAATGACCACTGGAATCAACACCAAATAGCGTGGCAAAGGATTTTTATTTTATTTAAATTTTAATCAAAAGGAGCAAAATCAAAAGTCAACAAATACATTTAAAACTATTTAATTTCTCAAAAAATATTTTAAATGTTTTTATTATGGTGTTGTTTTGTTCAAGTTCTTTACACTTTCTGAATTAAATTGGCTCCTCAATGAAAAGGCGCGTCATTGTTTCATGAACAGCTGATTTGCTGTTGGGTGTAGCACTTTCTAGGTTTCAGATCAACCCTGAAAGCTAGCCTCCCCAGAGCAGATGTGCAGTTCAGAGTATGTTACCATGGTGATTAGCCTACCTAAGAATAAATCCAGCTTCATAATACTGGAAAGTCAGGGTTAAACCTGAAGTTGTCTGGCTAACCCAGTAATCCTGTTTTGTGGTACAGGCCTCAGGAGTTTACTATCGATGTGTTTGTTGATCAACAAAAAAAATTTTGAAATTGATCACAATGTATTAATCAGGAAAATAGAGCATTGTGGTTTTCAGTGGTGGGGGGTTCTGGAGTGGATGAAGAGCTATTTAAGTCACAGAAAACCCTTTGTGATAATAGGTGATTATCAGACCTCATGTTTGTGGTGTCCTCCAGGGGTTAGTATTGGGATCAACGCTAGTTCTTTTCTACATAAACAATAAATTTAAGTTTCCAAAAGTATTCTGCAGTAGTTTGTTTTGTTTGCAGATGATACAAATATTTTCTCTGCACTTAAGGGCTTACAGTAGCTCCTGGATGATATTACAACAGAGTTGAGTAAACTGAAAAACTGGTTTGACAACAGAGAAAATGTCCTTTAATCTGGAAAATCTGAGTATGCGTTATTTTGAAATGATAAAGAAATATGGATTTTAAATTCAAAATAGATGGGGTAAAGGTGGAATGAGTAAATAGAATAAACTTGTTTGGTCTGCTTATCAACTACAAAATCTACTAGAAGCCTTACATCAGACAATTCCAAACTATAATTACCAAGAAGCATTTTAATTATTTTTAAATCAAAACATTTTCTAAATTATAAAGCATTACACATTCTTTACCGATTGTATCATTTTATACCATATCATATTGTTATTAAACAATCTGAAATAGAGTTATTCATTCATTCATACTCTCAATTACTCTTTCAACATCTAATTGGGCAACTGACCCAGTTAGATGTCAATTAGAGTCAAACACAGGGTGGAATTTTTCTATGTGTATCTGAACTCATTTTGGTGCTATCAATAAATAACCAATCAAACTGCAATTGCTTGCTTCCAACAGCCAATGAAAACAAGAGGTCGGGACATGGCAACAACTGTGACTACGTTTTCAAACATTTTTCACTTGTAACCGGGTTGAATAGAAACAGAAAATCAGCCCTTGCATTTTAGACCAGATTGATCCAATACATTCTGTTACCCATCCCTTTTTGGCCTCTTCGGTCTCAGATGAGTCAGACTCAAATATGTCTAAAAAGTGTAATTTATCAGTATTACCATAATGTGCGCAACTGTATCGTAGCTGTTGCTGCATTTATCACATCGGTTATGCCTATGTGTTTCAGTTAGATAAAGAGATAACAATAATGAGAGATAAAAATAATGGAGCAGACCAAAATAATTGAATGCTTATCCTTTAAGACTATTATTTCATAGTGCTGTTAATTTTTCCAGTATGACTAAAGATGCAAGTTCAATGTTGTATTCTAACACAAAAAAGTCATAATCTGTTTAATAGCAAAGATTTTAAAGTCATTTTTGTACCTTATGAATTCTTAAGGGCCAATGCTTTTTTGTAGTATTTTCACAAAACAGAAGCATACTTAAAATACGTTAAAATTACAAGCCTTCTTTAAGTTAACAAAATATCATTAAAGTTACTGGGACAAATTTCCTCGTGTTTGCAAATACAATTTTTTAAGATTTGTGGTTCTGAAGTACTGATGTGGCAATAGGGCATCTGAAGGCAAATGTTGAAATTCAGAGGAAGCTATCAATTAAAAAAACAAGGAGGAATCAAGGTAAACAGCAATAGGATGAGAACAGAATGTAAACAAGATGTAAGCAAAAGACCAGCATATTAGAGAACCGAAAAGACTGACTTGAATACTGCAGGTAGGTAAACCTGAAAACAGCTGGGCGCAAGCCTGGAGATTATAATAAGGCTCTGGAGAAGCCTGAAGAGCCAGGAGGGTGAGGCAAGTTGTGCTTGACCACCCCTGCAGAGTGTGGTGTTAAGGCGTTTCTTCCTTGAACTCCCAAGGAGCGGGAAGAAGTGGCAGTTTGTCACTCAGGAACCTCTTCAGAAACAGGAGCTGATGACAGAGGAGCAGGTGCATTCACTATTGCATTGTGCAGGTTAGTGCAATTACTGCAGGTACTTACTTCTTAACTTTGTACCACCCCTGCCCTTTGTTGCCTTACCACCACCACCACTCTTTGCAGTTACAGTTGATGAAGCCCCTGTAATGTCAAACCTGCCTTTTTTTTTCATTCTAACGGAGAGACTTTGTTTGTTTTGTTTTTTTTTGTACATTTTTTGTGTATAAAGTGTCAATGGTTAGGAAAAAAGTTGTTTTTTTTCCCAAAAATATTACCGAGACAAGAACAGAGCCTAATCAAAACAAGTTGGTTTTATTACAGGTTTCATTATTTAGTATTTCCTGTTTTAGTCGGATTTGATTCAAATCATAAACACATAGCTTATGTTGAATGTTTTTCCTCTGGCCTTAAAAACAGTAATTATCAAACTATTGTTGACAGAGAAGCTTAGACAATTTGCTCCAGCAGAGTTACTGGACCATCTTAAACCACCCCTTCATCAGTAAGAATTTTGAAAGAGTTGTGCTTCAACGCTAAAATGCATTTATAATAATGAACAGCTGCTTTAATGTCTTCTAGTCAGGTTACTGTGCCAACCACAGTACTGGGAATGCTCTGATTAGGGGTGTTCATTGACATCCAGTTAAATTCAGACTGCGCAAGAACCACAGTGCTGGTATTATTGGACCCCGGTGCAGTGTTTGAAACTGTTGATCTCTTGATTTAATTAGAGAATCTGGGAAACTGGCCCTTCTGATGCAGCAATTAAAACTTACTTAAAGGACAGGGACTTTCATGTGTAAGTGGGGGACTTTAGATCAGAGACTTAATAAATCACATGTGGGGTTCCTCAACTGTTTGGAGCCCCTCCTATTCAATATCTACATGCTCCCCTTAGTTCAAATTAAGGCAAACAAGATCAGTTACCATAAATATGGAGACTTTACATCACAACGTCACCAGGCGACTAGGAACCCATCACAGTGTTGGCTAGTTGTATAGAACAGATCAATATGTGGATGTTTCTTCAGCTGAATAAAAAATAAACTGAGGTAATAATCTATGGACCAAAGGAGGGGGGCTCCAGAGTTAGCTCACATCTTCAGCCCTACAGCTAGAGACCACTTATTATGGATGAAATTTTGGTGTCATGATGGACTAAGACCTGAACCTTCAAAGAAACATAAAGGCAGTTACTAGATCAGCCTGAAGAACATGTCCAGGATTAAAGAACTAACTTCAAAGCAGAACTTAGAAAAAAACAAACAAACATGTATCTTAAGTAGAACTGGTTACTGGAAATGTTTCTTCATTGGTTTGCCTAAAAAGTCAATCAGACAGTTACAGTTGATCCACCAGCTGACTATATTTTCACGATAACTAAGAAAGTAGAGCACATCAGCCTCGTTCTAAAGTCCTTACACTGGCTCCCATAGCTCAGAAAATAAACTTAAACTTTAAATAAACTTTAAAATCCTTGTGTTAGTCTATAAATCACTGCATGGATCAGCACCTTTATACATAGCAGATTTGTTGTCCATGATTCAGCCCCTAGACCACTCAGGTCTTCTAGTTCAAGCCTGCTACACCCAGAACCTGAACCAAAACAACATTTAGTTCATATGATCCACTTATCTGGAGCAGCAGATGTGCTAAAGGCTTGAGTACTTAAAGGTAAAAATCCAATTTATTTAGAGATGCTCTTGACTGCTAAAGTTAAATTGCTAATTGATGTATTATTACTTTAAGTTTGTGGTCCAACTGTTTTGTTTGCTTTACTACCTGCTTTTATCACGTTTTTATCTTTATTTGCTATTTTTATGATGTTATTTAGTTTCTTTTTTTACTGTTTAATTAATAACAGCAATTTAAGTTGTCTTTATAAGGAAGTCTTGCCCTTAAGAGGCAGAACTATCCCAAAAAGCTCTGTAGGCCAGATGGCCAGTCGGACCCTTTTAGTGAATAAAAAATAGTATGAATGAAGCTATTTGAAATAACCAGTGAATGCAAAACCTGCAACAAACATCATAGTAAAAACCCACAATACCTACAGCAATAGTAAAGTAAGTTGGTGGTAATATCTTCAGTTGTAATAGCACATTTTAACATTTTTAGTGGTTCCACAAATGTCCTCTGCTAAAAGTATATATTTTAAAGAGGAATTCTGTCTCTAAACATAAATATAACAAGAAAAAATAAGGTTACTTGAAATAAAGTACGTCTTTGGAAACAGCTAAAGTGCCTTGATTTAACTGAAAACCGGTGTGGTAATTTGAGGAATGGCAAATATTTTTCCACATTAAGATGCCAAGATGATAAGTTCTTACCAACAACAACAGCAAAAATAACAAAATAACTAACTAACCAACTAACTAACTAACTAACTAACTAACTAACTAACTAACTAACTAACTAACTAACTAACTAACTAACTAAATAAATAAATAAATAAATAAATAAATAAGTAAGAGCTGTATCATAGGGCAAAATCAGATGAAATGATGCCCCCACAAATTGTCTGCTTATTGGTATGAACCTTTGTTTTATTTTTTTCTATTGTTTAGTGTTACACACTAAAGACATGGCAGTTTGTTTTTCATTTGAGTTAAAACAGTTGTATTGGTGACATTAGCAGTGAAGAAAAGTTTCATTATCATTACATTGAAATATATGTTACATTTTGAATAAAGATTATGGGATTTCTTAGTCCACTTTAAGTATTAGATCAAACAGAAAAGGCATAAACAAAAAGAGAAGCAATGAGGATTATTTCAAGCTTGTTATTCTTTTTATGTGCATTGAAAGCAAGCTATTAAAGGAACAACTTGAGAGTAAATTTGAGAGGATAAGTTATCCACGGGGACAAACATGGACCATTGAGTACAGAATAAACCTCACATAGGTTAAAAGAGCAACATCTAATGGAAATAAAATACATTAAGGCCTCTTTCATTAGAGTGCAGTTCACCTTGGGGACTTCCTGGGTTAATAACTGGGATGAGGTTTGCATTACTTTGTGTCTCAGCAGCGGGAGAGGAAGACAACCCTTTAATAGAGCAGCTTCAATTACACCACATCAGGAAAGCAATGTCCTCTTGGATCCCATTAACAAAAATCATTTTCAATATGGCATGTGTGTCTGTGTTTGACTGTGTTTGGAACCTTGTACATGTTTACTTATGTAAAAATACCTTTATACAGAGCATGTAAACAGCATATAAACATTAGACATAGAAAGTGTTAACATTTTGTAAGCACAACCTTCTGAGTTTCTTTTCATTTAGAATTATGTTCCAAGCCACTACAAACTATGTGTTATTATTTGAAAGCTTAAAAAGGACAAATAGTTTTATATAAGAAACAACAGCGGATCATGTGTGTTTTAGCCCCTTTAATCTGACAATTCTAAGTAAAATCAGTTTGAAGTTATTAATACAATAACATGCAAAATATTCTCAGCATAAACACAGCTATTCCTAATAGGTCTTAAAAGGTTGTTAGAGAACAAAAAACATAACATAGAAAAAGAAATACAGTGTATATCAGGAATAGACTAGGAAAGAAATTAAAAGCAGAATTAGGTCAGAAAACAACTTTAAAACTTTGATTTTTTTTTTCATTAAGCATCACTTTACCTATGTTTGAAAATTGATAAGAGTTTTGGAAAACTGAAAATGCACCTTGAGATGGCTACCTACCTAAAATGTCCAACAGAACACGGTGGACATTGATCAGAGACAAAGCATAGATCCTATTCATAACTCTTCAATGGGCCGTATAGATCCACAACATAGCTTGGAGAATCCATCAACAAGGCAACTGTTAGTCTTGAACTTTAAAAGCATGGTCCCCAATCATCAAAACAAATTTTTTTTTCAAGCCAAATCCAAAACAAGAGGAAATATAACTATCTACACAATCCTAATAACACTAATTGAAACTTTATGTCAGAAACATAATTCTGTAGGGATCATTTTTCTTTAAAGGGACAGGTAAGCTGATGGATAGCATTACAGAGCACTCCTGGAAACAGATCATTTAGCGGCTGGGAAACACAAAAGACTGGGTTAGAGGTTAACTTTCTAGCAGGAAATATACCCCCCATCAACTGCATTGGAGCTTTTTTAGTGTTAGTGGCCTGTAGATTTATTTATTTTTGAAATAAAAGGGAAAGGGATTGACACTTCAGTGTAATAGCTTTGATCAAAGCTTTATACTTTAAACTTCATAGACATAAAACTTATATAGAATCTGTGGTATTACTTATAAAGTGATGTTCACTACCCCTTTTTTGCCCAATCGGTTTGAACTCGAGTTATAAAACAAAGATGATCGGGAAGCTGTTAAAACCATATATGAAGCCGACACAAAACTTATTTCTGCAAAGTATTGATGCAGGAGGCTGAATATAAATGCATGACACATCTTTCATGATTTTAGTAGTGTAAATTTTAACGTCATCTGCTACTTTCCTTCCATTTTACAATTTGGTGCTACTTTGTGTTGTGTCATGTGGGTTTTTTACATGAGGATTTGAGAAAGTTTCCGGGGCACTGTATTTCAGACTTGGGAAATTGAGATTGGCCTATAATTCTATAACAAGAGACCTCAAGTCAACAGTTGTTTTATTCAAAAACTCGTCACCATAGTCCTCTATCAGCCCTGGAAAAACTGATGTGATTAAATGCTCTGACCGTGTACTAACATCTGTTAAATTGCTGCTGCTGATAATCATCACAACTACCAGCTAATTGCTGCATCTTATCATGGGCAATTAACCAAATAAGGAAGTTCAAAAACACCCTGTGGCTATCTGTCTTTCACCCCCAAAATTCATTCTCTCTCTTTCTTTTTGGCCATCAACTGCTCAAACATATGTGGCCTTATGTCAAAGGATGGCTCTTCCGGTGAATGTCCTTTGAAGGAAGCTATTTTGTCAAATGCCAAAGCCATTGGCTTGCTTCATTTCCTGTGAGATAAGAAGCCACAAAGAGCTCTCTTTTTTCTCCTTTTTAACATCTTAACATCCTCTTCTCTTCCTCTCCATACCCCTCCTACACATTTTGTTAGTTGATAAAGAATGTTGTAATGTCAGGAAGGACAGATTCCTCACAGTGGACTCATAAGGATCCAAAGTGCAGTGCTTAGCCCTAAAATGCATTTGACAAATCAGAGGAAAGGAGGGGTGTAAAAAATAGAAAGTATAGTGAGAGGAAATTTATGGAGAACAAGTTAAAGTGCTTCTTCACAGTTGACATTTGGATAATGTTAATCTCTAAAGTTATTTCCGTTAGTGAATTGCCCTCATACGCATCCAAAAAGAGATATTTCTGTTTGTTATACAATTAGTTAATTTTTGTTTTATTACCTGGGGCTGTAAAAAAAAGACCATTACATAAAAAGTTTGCTGAGATGTTGGTGTTTTTTTTTACCAATTAGTAATTATTTTTTTTCTATTTGTCGGATAGCATTACATTTGCCCTCACAATCCTCCAGCTTAGCCCACTGTGAAACCTGAAATATGTTAAAATAAGGAACACATGAAACCTGTATTTCACATACAAAAATTGTTTAGAGAAAGTTTTATTTCAAAAAGTTTTGATTATTTGGTAAAGATATATGTTGTTAGGTGGTGAGAAAGGGATTTGAATCCAGACAAGAAAAAGGCAGAGTTAAATAAAAAAAATACTTTACGAATTAATGTAGGCTTTCAAATCAAATCACATAAACTTCCAAACCAGTAGGTGTAGGCCATGAACAGAAACAAATACAAAAAAACATATGGGTAATCTTGGGCCAGACAGGAACATGGAGGAAATAATGGTCAACAGAGCCGAGCAGGGTGAAATAGCAGTAATTGAAAAATCCACTAATGCCTCTTTCCCACTGAAATTAGTGGGATAACACAGGTTCTTTTAAACGTGGTTAAACCTGCTAACAATCGGCATTTGGCTCCCTGCCCACTGGCAAAAAAAGCTGAGTCTGACCCTGCCAGCGTAGCCTCTGTGCCTCCGCTGCCATGTGTCTGGTGACATCCTCACTGGTGATGCTATCACCAGTGTGACAGAAATCCAGAAAGTTAGCAATATAGAGCAACATGTAAGGAAGCCAGGAATTAGTATTTGTGCTTTATTATTTTGCTCTTTTATGTGTCTGAATTTCTCTCATCAGTGCTGCGCCCTG
Organism: Jordanella pulchra; assembly: GCA_034780135.1. Taxonomy (NCBI): domain Eukaryota; kingdom Metazoa; phylum Chordata; class Actinopteri; order Cyprinodontiformes; family Cyprinodontidae; genus Jordanella; species Jordanella pulchra. Next base: position 578 of record JAUZNJ010023210.1, on the reverse strand, counting down.
TTTATCGAATGTAAACAGAGTTGTTGGGCTTGTTAGAGCAGACGCAAATGGTGTGTTGTCTTGAAGTCCATATGTTGCACTCAATAGTATTAACATAACTTGGCCAGTTGAACCGGCTTTGTTGGTCCAACTGAATACCGATTAAGGTCGATCCGTTTGAAGGGCATTATAACCCGCATCGCTTGCCGAGTCGTTTGATCCCGATAGAACCATCAGTGAGTTGTTCCCACTGTCACTAAAAGCTGATTGTTTCTTGGATTTAAACAGGTTTTTCGGCCAGTGGGAAAGGGGTATAAGAATACACATCAAGAAGAGGTGATCAGTAGGACAGAAAGCAAACAGACCATGATTACCTGGGGTAAGAGCAGCCAAGGGAAAGGACCAGAAAACAGACTTTATTTTGGTCTCATACTGCCTTACACACTTTCCCTTAATGGCTCCAGCTGAAACCAGTCAAAAGGGTTTCCATTTTATATGATAACACACATCTTACACACATTTTACCAAGATGGCGCCACCTACGGTCGCCCTGGTCCTCTCGTGCGTTGTGTTTTGTTTGTTTTTGTTTGTTAATTGTG
>JAUZNJ010023199.1:0-16944 GCA_034780135.1 Jordanella pulchra | reverse complement strand
TATATGCACAGTGGAGCAATCAGGGGAACAAGACACACCTGGGAGCAATAAGGGGACACAGGGAGCACAGAGAACAGCAGGAAACCTCAAAAAATAATACAAAGACACACGGATCATGACAATATGGACGTTGTTGCCCTCAAAACAGTGTCCTTTAGCCTCCAGGTGTAGGTGAACAGCTGAGTCCTGTCCTGTGGAGTTAAACCTCCTGTGTTGAGCCATGCACCTGTGCAGAGGTTGCTTGGTCTCTCCAATGTACAGAATTGTGAACTCTTCGCTACACTGAACATGTAAAGCATGTTATCGGGATTGCTTCTGCACGTCTTATCTTTGGGGGAAGCAGTTTTTGTTTTTCGTATATTTTTGTCCAGTTTTCACTTAATTCATCATCTAAAAAACAATTTGGTCTACCTGTTGCTGGAACATAAAATATATATTTAAACTAATTAAAGAAAAGCAACTTCAGCTGTTAAAACAACCCTAGTAGCTCCTTCACTATTATTTTTTAGCAGATTAGAAGTTCATTTTCTTTCACTGATCAAACACAACATTAAACAGGCTGAAGTAGCTTTTTCTTGTAAATGAAAGCGTTGTGGTATAAAATCTTCAACTCCTCAACAACAGTTCGTGGCTCAGGCATTTTTTTAACAGTTCCTGTTTCTTTCGTCTGCTCTGAGAGGAAAACAAGGAAAGTCTCACAATCAAATAATTCCTCCCAAAACCTGTACATTGAATTCTGGATTAATTTCATTTGTCTTACCTTTATCTAAAAGTCCATTAAAGAGTACAGATAAATCATCAAATGTTCCAAGATTAAGCATTCAGTCTGTTTTTTTAGGACTCCTCCCAGAGTCGGTTCCATCAATACAGGCTGAGATTCATCATTTCCAGCCTAGCTTCAGCGCTCAGAGCGGCAGCAATGTGGTCGCTCCCTCCATCACTGGCTCCTGCATTGGCAGTGTCAACATTAATATATCAATGAACAAAGGTAGGCAAACTTGACATTGCTTTGTGTATAATATTTAAAATCTGTTTTTAATGTTTGATGTAACTAAACACCATGAAATAATGCCACTGCATTGAATAATTACACCCAGACTGGTGTTTTTTAAGCCTTTATGTGATTTTCATTAACTGTATTCCATAATAATCAGAAAAAACTGACAGACTTTAATTATACAAACCTGTGTGTAAAGAATCTAAAAAATAATCAGTTTTTACCTTTTAAATGATATTTTCCCCAAAATAACAATATTAATCTAATGTTCAGTTCATTTATCATTAATGAAAGGCCTAAATAGATTCGTTCTGTTGCTAAAAAAGCATGAAACCATTCAGTCAGACATGAAAACTATATACAGGATAATATTCCTTGGATAAAAGTAGAAAGAAAACAAAAAACTATGGGTTGAACAGATGAGAACACAACATGAGTAAAAGATTTCTAGATGAAATATTACAGTCTATTTAAACACATGTTTTTAAGGAAATACTCAATTTTGCAATGGAAAAGTAACTGAGTCGTGATCTTGAATTGATTTTTTTCTAAGTATTGCAGGTGAAACTGTATTGGTGTGCATTGGTGTAGTTGCTTTCGATAAATCCCATGTTCATAAACTAGTTAGATTTACTTGGAATTCCCCAATTCTGATCTCTTTCTGCAGGAACCAATGACTTAACCAGAGAAACTTTAAATGAAGGTAGTTCTGGAGCACAGCGGATTATAGGTAAGTACATCTTCTTTCAGGAATTAACCAAATGCAAGAAAAGAATGGTTGCAAACGTCTCAAGTTCCAAGATTAATAATCATGTGCTGTATTCCACAGATAAAATAGCAGAGTGTCAACAGAAAGTGAAAATGACTTTGAGGAGGAAGCTCAGTCATTTGCATGAGGGAATTGGGACAGATGCAAATAAGATGTCTCTCAATGAAATCTACACAGAGCTCTATCTCACTGAGGGAGGATGTGCTGAAGTCAATAAAGAACATGAAGTGAGACAGATTGAGATTGTATCCAAAAAATGTGTGACCCAGGAGAAATCAATTCACTGCAATTCTTTGTTTGAATGTCAACCAGAAGAACGCCACATAAGAACTGTTGTCACGAGGGGAGTTGCTGGTATTGGTAAAACCGTATTGGTCAGTAAGTTTGCTCTAGACTGGGCTGAGGAGAAGGCAAACACAAACATAGATGTTGTGTTTTCCCTATCTTTCCGGGAGCTAAATTTAATGAGAAAAAAAACATTCAGTCTTGTGGAGCTCCTCTGCATCTTTTTCCCTGAAATAAAAGACACAGAAATCCTTAACTGTTCTGAAAAGAAAATGCTTTTCATTCTGGATGGGCTGGATGAGAATCGTCTGTCTCTGGACTTTCACAGAAGTGAAATCATGTCAGATGTCGCACAGCCGACAACAGTCTCTGTAATTCTGACAAACCTGATCAGGGGAGGTCTGCTTCCAACGGCTCTCATTTGGATTACATCTCGACCAGTTGCTTCAGCTCAAATCCCAGTTGAGTACATTGATCTGTTTACTGAGGTCAGGGGATTTAACAACTCACAAAAAGAGGAATATTTCAGGAAGAAGATTTCAGACCAAATCATGGCGAACAGCGTGATCGCACATGTGAAATCCTGCAGAAGCCTCCACATCATGTGTCACATACCAGTCTTCTGTTGGATGGCAGCAAGTGTTCTTGAGAAGAAACTGGCAAGTAAAGACACCAAAGACACACCTAAGAGTCTCACACAGATGTACATCAATTTCCTTTCCCTCCATGTGGAGAGCATGAAAAAAAGACTGCTTGGAAGGAGAGACTCCACCACTGACTGTGTGAGAACTAATCTCCTTGCATTGGGTAAACTTGCATTCAAAGAGCTTGAAAAGGGCCACCTGATCTTCTATGAGAGTGACCTCATCCTTAATGGCATCAATGTGTCTCAGGCATCCATGTTTTCAGGAGTCTACACTCAAATCTTCAGCGAGGAGCTTACGCTGTGTGAGGAGAAGATGTTTTGCTTTTTGCACTTGAGCATTCAGGAATTCTTTGCAGCGCTATACGTCTACCTAACTTTCCACAATGAAAATAACAATGTTTTGGTCAAAAAGTCCTCAGTGTCACGTCGTTTTCTGTCCAGAGAATCATCAGAGATCATCCTCTACAAAGAAGCTGTAGAAAAGGCATTGCAGTGTGAAAATGGGCATTTTGACATCTTTCTGCGTTTTCTTTTGGGTTTATCAATGGAGTCCAATCAGAGGCTGTTAAAGCATCTAATGACAAACAATAGAGCCCATCAAAGAACAAGAACTGAAATCATTAAACACATAAAGGAAAGGATAAGGGCGAGCTCATCTCCTGATAGGTGCCTTAATCTGTTTCACTGTCTGAATGAATTGAATGATGACTCTCTTATTGGAGAAATTCAGGACATCTTCAACTCAGGTGTTTTGAACCAAAGTACTCTTTCACCTGCTCAGTGGGCCACTCTGATCTTTGTATTGCTGACCTCAGAAGAGGAGATTAGTGTTTTTGATTTGAGCAACTACATGAGGTCAGAGGAGGGGCTCCTGAGACTAATGCCTGTTGTGAAAACAGCTCAAGTGGCAAAGTAAGTCATTTGGTTTGACTATTTGTAGTTCATATTGAGCCATTACAAAATTCCATCCTCAAAACCATTTAAATGTATTGTTTTTAAGATATTGTGATATTTGAAAGTTATAACCTTTTTATATTTATTAAATGTGTGCTTGATAGTAGAAAATGCCAAAACTTAAGAGTGCCTAAGGAATGTGCCATTGCTGTCAATATAATCAAACTCAAGGGTTCCCAGAGAAGGTGTGAGGCTGGCTTAAAAGCAGTAGTAGTGTATTGCAGCAGAGCTGAAGAAACCTTTGCATGAAAAGTATTAGCTGGGTAAAAGGTTAATGTCTACGCACATCACCCTGAGGAGAGTGCTTGGTCGAGCAGACTGCAAAGTCTTACATCAGACACAAATTATTTTGATTCTGACAGTAGCACCTAAAGTTGAAAGAGATCAATCCTGAGCCGTCAGTCACAGAGTCATCTAAACAGACAAAAAGGTTTTCTTCAAGTGTCTATGCACAGCTTTATATTGTCAATGTATGTAAATGGAAATAGGCCAAACACACAACTGTGAGGGATCCCAGTATTCAGCATGATTGCAGATATGTTTCCTTGTCTGGATTGCATGTTCTACTTCTGTCAGTTAAATTAGTGTGAAGCACAGTCTTTGTCTTGCTGTTCAGTCCCTATTTGAAAATGTATCGAAGTTATTATCAGTGGGTGTGGACCGCCTGGTAAATATGCTAACAATCTGTTTCTCTTCCACTTTTTTTCCGTTTAGTTTAAATGCATGTAACCTCACTCCAATGTGCTGTAAAAATCTGTCCGATGGCATCAGCTCATCCCAACTCAGAGAGTTGGACCTGAGTAACAACAGCCTCACAGACTCAGGCCTAAACCAACTCTCTGATGGACTGAAAAAGAGCAAACTGCAGACACTAAGGTCAAAACAAAACACTGCCTGTAGCAACGCTAGACATAGATGACACCGTATTCATGCCTCTTATTTCTTTTTCTTTCTTTATGTAAAAAATGATTCAGATTAAGAAGCTGTGGCCTTACAGAGGACAGCGCTGTTACTTTAGCATCTGTCATCAGCTCCACCTGTTGCCAGCTCAAAGAACTGGATCTTACTGACAATGACTTTCAGGACCCAGGAGTTAGAAAGTTCTCCACTGGACTAGGAAGTTCTTACTGCAAACTGGAACAACTTCAGTAAGTACTTTACCTCCAATATGTTCTTAATAAAGAAATGTTGATGTTATAATCATATGGGTCCTCTGTATGAAATATTGAGTGGTTCTCTCAAAGTCTTTCAGGATGCAGAGTAACAGAAGAAGGCTGCACATTCCTGGCATCTGCGCTGAATTCATCCCACCTAAAAGAGCTCGACTTGAGCTACAACCATCCAGGAAATTCTGGCCTGATGCTGCTTTCAACTCTGGTGGAGGACCCCTGCTGCACACTGCAGAAAATTTGGTAATAAAGCGTCATTCCAATACTAGTCGACAGAGAACCATTTATTTGGATGTGGTTTTAAACAAATTAAGGAAGGTGTGAAAATGTTGTTGCCCTCTGCTTGCTGCACTTTGTTAACATTAATGAACTTTTTGCTGCAGCAAGCTACAATGTCCAATACATGATATCTGCTACTGTAACCCCTTCAATCAATCTTCATGATAAATGATACTATGTGGTTTTTAAAATTTATCAAAAAAAAAATCTGAAATGTGTAATTTGCAATCAGCCTCTTTTGATGTAATGACTTTTAGATTTATTAAATGTAATCATGGAATAAATTTGAGGAAAACTGCATGCCTACCAAAAAATGGACAAACATGTAATCTGGCAGAACAATCTAGGACAGCGTGAAACGCAGCTCTGGGTGTAATTACAGAGTTATTATTAGTTGTGCACTTACATATCTTGCCTTTGTGAAAAGAAGTCGTTTGCTTTTTATCATAAATCATGTAGGAACGGATCAGACTTATGGAAGAAGGTCCCTCAGATAAGAACAAAATGGAGTCTTTTGGCCAAATGTGCGTCAGAAAAAAAAGATTCTGAAGACACACAGTCTCCAATGTGAAACACGGTTGTGGCAGAGTTATGTTGTGGGGATTTTTCAGATGGGACAGGTGGGCTAATTGGAGGTAAATGTGGGGCCTTCATGACTGAACCGAGTCCTAATGAGTTGGAGCTGATAAGTTTTGTCACTTGATGTGCAGAATATGGTAGAGACAAACCTCTCAGTTCATGTAGCTGCAATGAAAGGTGGTTTTTTTTTACAAAGCATTAATTACAAAGGAAATGCACATTCAAGCTTAACCATGCAGTCATAGGTCGGCAAATGTGTTTCGGTTTTAGTGTTACCAATCCATCTATAAATGTGCTGTGTTTTTACTTTAATTGATTCTAGTTTGATTTAACTAATCTTTTAGGAAACGTTTATTTTTAACGGTTAAAGAATTTTAAGTTTCTGAAAACTGGCAGCATAAGAAAGGAGAAATATTTCTCATTTTAAATAAACATGTGTTTTCGTATATTTAAATAAAGGAGTGATAAAAAAACTTTTGGGAAATTACGAATAATCTGTTTGGTTTTAGTGTGGAGCAATGTGGTGAATCCAGAATCCAACCTGGTCCCAGGAAATGTAAGTTACAAACACATCATGCATTTTTCTGTGATTCATATGAGTAATTCTTTCCGTTTTATCTATTAGACTTGAAGAAATTGATCCTGGACCCAAACACAGCACACAGGGATATTTCTCTTTCTAATGGAAACCAGAAAGCAACACGCTGGACCAAGCAGTCATATCCCGATCACCCAGACAGGTTTGATTTCAGGACTCAGGTGTTGTGCAAAGAGGGACTGACTGGGCGCTGCTACTGGGAGACAGAGTGGGTTGGGAGGGTCTGCATCGCTGTGGCCTACAGACGAATGTGCAGGAAAGGAGAGGGCGCAGACTGCTGGTTAGGCCACAACGAACTCTCCTGGGGTCTGAACTGCCATAAAGACGGCTACAGGATTCAGCATGGGGGCATGAATGATGTGGTGTCTGTGACAGTCAACTCCAATAAAGTAGGAGTTTACCTGGATTGGTCAGCAGGGGTTCTGTCCTTTTTCAGGGTCTCCTCTGGTGACTTGACTCTCCTCCATACCTTCTACACCACCTTCACTGAACCCGTCTATCCAGGGTTCCACCTTGGCTGGGTGGACTCTACTGTGCTGTTATGCTGAACCGGTAATGTTCCTTAAACATCTCCCATTCTGGAGAAACCAGGTTCTGCAACTCCTACCTGAGCCAAGTCCTGGAGTTTATCAGTCCGCCTCCTGATTTACGTCGTAGAGTTCAGCAAAAAATGTATCTGTTACATCAAAACTAAACCTAAGAGGGACAGTTTCAGTTCTTGTTAGTCATAAGACTGTTTCCTAGGGTTTGATGCAACATCTAGAGAATTGAAATGAGGTTTCTGTTTGCTGTAATTATAAATGTTTTATATTAGTTTTATTTCTTATAAAAAATATTGTATAAATGAGGGAAGTTGCATAGTCACAGGAAATGAGACCTTGTATTTTTCTTTTTTCATAACCTGAAATATGTCCTATAAATTTAGTGGTTGACAATAATGTAGTACATTTACTATATTACTGTACTTAAGGACATTTTTTGAGCATCTTTACATGAGTAATCATTTTTTTGACTGAATTCAAAGTCAAATTCTGTATTTTAAACTTCACTACATCTCCAACAAGCTATTTGTTCCTTTTAGCTCAGCTTAGTAATCTGCTGTTGCTGGTTTTCTTTCTCGAAATGCATTTGCTTATACTATGTTTCTGACAAAGTTCATCCTTAAGAATAGTTATCTCTGTTTTTCAACACACCTGGGTCAAATGGTAGCTCATTAGCAGCCATATGCAGAACTTTGACCTGCCGACGTTACCTCCAGGGAGAAGAACTAAAATATGTAAGGTGTCAGCCCTTGAGGACTGAATTTGAGCGTCAGTGTTTTAGAGATTTAATGACATTCCACAAATGTGAAAAGCTCAGGGGTAGATATTATCTGCAGTTTACAGATTTTACTGAGATTTAGTTGTTGTTCTACGTTGTTCAGTAGGATGAATTATCAAAACAGATTTGTAGTTTCTTTGTGGAAATAGATTCAACCTTAAACCTCTATTCTATGGTGAAAATCTGAGGAGAATCAAAACTCTCCTGTTTTCTTTTTTGGGTGTGTTTTTAAATAAAAAATCTCAAAATAATCTTTTTTTTTTTTGCTGCATTTTCATGCTGAAGTTCTTCACAGGGTGGAGTAGAATTTGTAGCAGAGGTTCTACGCATCAACACATCAAGTTGTTTCTGAAAGCTACAAGGTTCAGAAACATTACTCTGAAAATTATACAGCAATGTACTCATAATAGAAAATTGTATTTGTATTTTTTAATACTTCAGTACTTTTAAATGCATGTACTTTTGAGTACTTCGGTACTTTAATGCATGGATTTTTGACTGAGCCACTTTTACTTGTAGTTGAGTAAGATTTGACCATGATCCCATACTTTTACTAAGTACTAAGTACTATAGTTGAGTACTTTGTTCACCGATGTATTTATTGCACGTTGAGTTTTAGTGGCTTGTGTTCAGGTGTGCTGAACCAGGAATACAGCTGTGAGAAACTTTAACCCCTCATCGTAGCCAGATGCTGTTGTGTGATTGGCTAAATCGACAACTCTATCTTATGCTGGGAAGTTTCAGATTTAGGAAGAGGAGTTAAAGTTTTTGTAAACACAATTTGAAATGCCCAATTTTAGCCTGCTTGATCCAAACCAAATGGCACCCCTCTCCTGTTTCAGTTAGGTAAGGCTAATTAGTATGTAGTACGCCATCAGTACTCTGCGGAAGCGCATTGTATTCACTGAAAAAAAAAAAGACATCTCGTAGTTACGAAACCCTAATAACATTAGGAGGAAAAAAAAACTCGTAATTACGAGATGTGATTGTTGTTTCGTCAGTAATCGCCAGTCTCCTTGTTAGCTATGCTACCTGTATGCTAGCTTCACAACCATAACAACCCAATAATGCATCTCAGCCATGCCAGCGTTTCTGTTGCCATGGTAACATTGTCGCATGGCAAAACGTAACAAAGCCACAATCGTAAATAAACCAAGTTTTTAATTTACTTATAGACATGTAGGCTATATGAATTAACATCTTTGTAGATGTGCAGTTAGTATCGAATCAGTGGCCAATGTGACACATTTTTTTTTATCTCGTAATTACAAGAAATCCAGTGAATGCAATGCACTTCCGTATTATTCTATAAACAACCCGAAATGTAGCAGTAGAACAGTCTCTAAACCAAACCCTCAGCATGACACCACCACCACCAAGTCTAGGGTTCAAAACCTCTGCTTGGCTCCTCCAAACATTCTCCCAGCTACTTATGAAGGCTCCCGATGGCACAAAATAAACATAAAAAGCTAAATCAGTTTGATGTGTACTTCAAATAAAGTAATAGCTTCAAAAAACCAGTAGCCATCATCAAGTCATTCGTAACGTTTAACATTGCAGAACCATTCCTCCCAACAAAAAGTCAAAATTAAAGCCTCGAAATTTTCATAATTGAGTATTCAGAATGTGATCCTTTGAATAGTAAATCGCATTTTCAACTATGTCTAAAGAACTCTGAAATAAAATAGTTAAAATAGAAATGTTTACCGTTGCATTTTTTATTTTCTCTTAGATGAAAATAACAGGCATCAGAATGTCTGATTTCACTTTTAACAATCATTTTATTAGCAGTCCCATGAGGCAATGGAAAAAAAAACAAAGAGGAAGGAAATTAAGTTTACAGCAAAGATGGCGGATCAATCAGAATCAGTGAAAATAAAGACAGGACAGAGGGCTGAACACACACAACACACACACACACAAATCCACATGGTTAAAACCAAACAAAGTGATAAATGAGCTGATCTTAAAGGTTGTGTGTGTTGGCTGATCCCTCTGTTCCCCGTGAGAAATTCACCAGGACCGACCCCACAGTCTTACTCTCTCTCTCTCACACACACACACACACACACTCACAGAAACATATCAAAAAGCCCATCTCTTTAGAAAATCCATGACTTTATATCTCAGATAATCGACAGGTCTTTAAAACTTTTATTTGTCTATTTATTCTGTACACATATTTTTATTTACACACTGAAAAGCTTCTCAGCAGCTCAGTGCGGATACAAGTGAAAGGTCGCTCATCTGCTGTCATTCCCTGCTCGTTTCTTTCACACAAGTTCGGACATCCGACGCCTCCGATTTGGATGGTTATAAAGTCTGCCCCGCTGCACTTCTAAACATTCCTTCACATTTGAATTAAAACGCCTCTCGAGCGTCCCGAGATTGATCTTCCTTTATCTGCCGTTTTTTTATATTTATTAATATTGCACGGATGAAAACGAGCAGGTCTGGATCGAAACGGAATCTAAAGCCAGATGTTGCCACAACATAACATTTGTTATAAGTTGATGTGATGTTTTTATTGAATTTTAAAATCATTTTTTTGATGCAGTTCATATCCAGAAGATTGCACCTGATGCAGTGTCTGATCTGAAAAAAATGAAAGAAACAAGAATTGGGTCGAATTACGGTTTATCCTTTCACCTCTCAAAATAAACTCATCAACCCATACATACAGAGACAGACGTTAAAGATGGGAGCAGCATGGGGGACTAAGGCCATGATTAAAGTGGATAACAGACATTTAGAACAGCATTCAGTTTTATTTCCATACAATTGTCCGTCACTCTTTTGGAACTCAATCATATATAAAAAGTGTTTTGCTATCCGAGTCGTTTTAAGCCAACCCCACCCAGAAAAGGAAAGCCTTTCAGTGCTATTAATACAGACAGTACTACAGTTATCAAGCCTCCTCTTTCATTATCAGGTTGTTGCATACGTAGTTCTATTGTGTATATATTATATATACATACATGACCCTTCCTCGCCAGTTATTATACCTTTGCTGTGCAGGAGCAGCAGATCCGAGGCAGGGTAAAGCTTTTCCCTGGCGCACTCACACACAAACAATCATACAGGATCCGATCTGATAGTCGGAGCTCCGCTGACAGACCGCAAGGAGAGTTCATTTTTGTACGGTTTAAAAAAACAAAAACAAAATCCAAACAAAAGAAAAACAAGAAAAATCTCAGGGTGAAAGGAGACCCGGGGTTTCTGGTGGAGGAGTTTCTGGGTGAAAGGTGGGGATCTCCAGTCCTTTAGCTGAGAAGCTGGCGAATCTCCTTGTGCATGTGACACAGGAAGTCTACGTACGACGCTCCGCCGCTGGCGCTCTTGTCCTCCACTAAGAAGTGCTTGAAGATCAGCTCAGCTCGGTCTTCCTGTTTCACCACCATCAGCTGAGGAAGCAAAGAGGACGACGTGAGGAGAGCTGAGATGCAGCAAAAGCCAAAACATCTTCAAACCAGGTTTACATTTTTCACATTTTATAATTTGTAAAGTAATATGGATATGCAAATATTTGATTTAGGACTCCAGGGGGCGATGTTAGGAAACGCAACAGAAAAAAAAGATACTAAATACTAATGCTACCAGAAGTTAAAGTAAACATGCCAATCATCATTAATTAACTAAATTATACTGTATACAACATTTTTAATACCGCCAATGCTATGGTGCTTGAAAACATCTTCTAAGTGTTGTTTTTTATTTTTTTTTTATGGCAGCCATATTGGATTCCAGACAAACTGCTTGGCGACGTCCAGCTTTTCTGAACCAGAGCTGTTATGTTTGTTTTTCAATTTAGTTTCACCAAGGAAGTAATGTTTTCAGAACAACTGGTTTGTTTGTTGGTCTGTTAGTAAGATTATAGAAAAATAAGAACAGATTTCTATTAAATATTTACCATGTGTGTCTCCTTGCTCAACTTTGAACCTGTTCAATTTTGGTGGTGATCCGGATCACCATCCAGATTTAGGGAAGGAGTCTTCAACATTGTGAGATTGAAAAATAAGCTGAGTGTTGAAGGCCTGCAGCCTGTGAATAAGCTGCAGCTGCTCTCCCAACAAACTGCCATATTTTTGACCTTGAACTCTGGAAACAAGGACCGCACAGGACCAAGGTTGGCAAAGGAAGGTTATATTAGGTGCAGACTTTTAAAACGGTGCAAGAGCTCTTTTCTTTATCACCGCTCTGTATGGCTGCCAGTCAGCTTGAGGTTCCTGCCAGGATGAATGAAAAACCTGCCGCACAGTTTGAGGTCGACTGAAATCGATCAGATCTGATCCAGTGGGTCAAAACGTAAAGAAATCAGACAGGCAGAAATGGACTATCAAAGCTCCATAGTTGATAATGTGTTTCATTTTACCCCTGATTATTATGTTGGCCTTTAACCCTTGTGTTTTCAGTCAGACATTTACTGTTCATCATGTCCAGAACCAACATAAGAAATAAGAAGAAAGGAAAAACGACTGCTTACCTTCATGTATCGTGATCGCTGCGCTCTGAAGGACTCAATGATCTCTCTGAGTCTTTGTGAGAACGGGTTGTCCAGGACAGGAAGACTCGCCTGGAACAAAAAACAAAGGATGCTTCACAACATTTCCCTTCTTTTTAATACCCAAATATGGGAACAAAACCAAGATTCATAACATAAAGTTTAATATGCAGAAAAATCATTAACCATTAAAATAGTTCTGTTATCAGATTAAAAAAAGGAAAGTTTCAGGGTAGCTTGTTGGTTTCATGCATTTCAGTGTTAATGAAGGAAAAGAAACATAAAAAAATACAAATATTGCATTAGAGAGTTTAGTTAAAGACCGGTATCCTTTCAGCCATAAATACTACTTTAAATAATACTTTAGTACTTTTTAATGCACTAAATTATTTTATATTTAAAGCAGTGATTTAGATTAAACACTCTCACGACACATAAATAACTCCCAAAGATAAAGTAAAGAGATGTTTGTCAGACAATTAGAGGTAGATTTAAGTTTCTTTTTCCTCACAAACAGCCTGTAAAGCTACAGACAGTGACCGCTGGCAGCCTGCGCGTTTCTTCTCACCATATTCGGGTCGATCTGGCTGAAGCTCGGTGTGCCGAAGATGTTGAGGAGCAGCTCCTGCTGAACGCTTGCTCCAACCCACAGGAAGAGGTGGAGCCCCGTCTCCATCAGGTAAACGCCTCCTTTAGAAAGCCTCTCCTCGGAGTCCCTCACTGCTACGGGCAAAGAGCCGCTTTCCAACTTCATCTGGGAAAGAAGAGGAAGTTTTACTCGAAGAGCCGCGTGCAGCATCATTTTATCTCCAAAAATCACTTTTCAAATGGAAAAATACAAAACATTTCTCAGGAATATGAAGCTTTTAACTAAACCTGTGGTGAGCTGCTGAATACTGAAAAATACCTGCATTACAGATCCAGTTAAATGATTATACAGGCAGACTGATGGTGGGGATGGAACTTATAAAAGGGCTTTAACTGTAGAAAATAAATGCTTTTAATAACATATGTATTTGTCTAAGTGTTGTCAGAATACAAAAGTGTCAAAGTCGATATCGATACCAAGGAAAATATTAGATACTGGATAAAATGGGGATTAAAAAAAAAAAAAGCCAAATAACACAGTAATATGAAAAAAATAACAAAAAATAAAAGATTTAAATAAGTGCACAAATAAATGTAAAAATAAATAAGCCAACGAATTCCTCAATATTTTAGTTTTTTTCAGGTAATTTTACTTTTAATATGGAAACAATCTAGAAATCGTAAATTAACAATAGCAAAAATAATTGTATTTAGTATTAATACTATGTATTGTACTTGGATAAAGCGTATCCAGAGTATCGGCACTTTTGATAACCCTGCTATGTTTACTACGTTTTAGGATTTAGATTTCATGCTGATGAAACTGTCTTATATTGTGCTGCCAACCAGTTTAAAGTGTTTTTAAGAACCAACAAGCAGCTTTTAATGTAGTTCAGATCTAAAGCCAGCTTTTAATCTCCCAATCAGAAAAGTTTAACGATATCACAAATGATGGAGCCCAGTAATAGTAACCGAAGCTGGGGTTTTATTTTGAAATTATGTCTTTTTTTCCACTTGAGGTTAAGAAACGTCTTGTTGCTGCAACTTTTCAGCCTGTTTTATACTTTGGTGACATAACTCACATGCATCCATGTTCATACTGGTTGCATAGGTTTGATTCTGTGTAAAATGAAGCATTATGTTTCATCACTGGTCTGAAACTCACCGTTAGTCTCTGCACTCATAACTTTATTCTATTATCCAAGTTTGCTGCTTCTTCAGATTGGAATCAACTGCAGGATGACTTAAAGTTGAAGTAAAATACTTATTTTATTGTATCTATTGCCACTCAGTTTATACATGAGGTATTTTTTTTTTTTTGGAAATGTTTTATACATGGGTGTTTGTTTTTATCTATAATTGACCATCCATATTGTATTTTAACTGGTTTTGGTATCTGTAGCTTTGATTTGCAACTGTTGGTACGTTGGTTTTTAGGTTTTCTCTTGGAAAAGATTTGTAATCTCAATGAGACATACCTGCTTAAATAAAGGTCACAGACATACATTTTCATTTTTAAACCGTAACACCTTTGACACACTAAGAGGGGAGACGATCTTTGTGTGAGTGCGTAGAGGGACGTCTTACCACTGGCAGCAGGCGGGGGTAGAAGAAGAGGTGCGTCTCTGAGACATCCATGCAGCTGATCAGCTGCTTCAGGTACGCCCTGTCGTCCAGTGAGACGTCGGCCCCCGGCAGCAGGACGTCACTCTTCAGCACGCAGTTCAGATAAACGGGGAGAAGCTTCATGCACTCCGGCAGGATGAGCTGGAAAACACAGCAACCTCTTTAGGAAACGCTGAGGAGAAACTCTTGATTTGTAAACTGAGTTCAGTGTTTAATCCTTTTATTTATTTTAAACAAAGAAAGTTGGGGTTTGTTTTGTACCTGACCAGCAGATGATGGACTCGCACAGTTCTTTCTGTAGCAAGCAAGAATCTGAGCGCACTGGTTGACCAACGTATCCCTCACAGCCTTGGTGGGGTTATTAGCGACACCCCTGAAAGCTGCAGGACAGACAAACACACAGCAGTCAGGAAGGAGGCTTCTTATGAGATTAACCAGCTGGTTAAGGCTGCAAGTCCAAATCCTTCTAGCAGGAATATTGGTGCATTAACAGAAAAAAAAAAAAAACTCACCATATTTGGCAAAGTAGTTGATGATTGTGTCCGTCTCACAGTTGCGGTAAAGATCGGCGAGCTGTGAGCAGCAGTTCACAGCCATGTTATGGATGCGTAGACGCCTCTGACCGCTGCAGCTGGTGTACAGCACGGCGCACTGCAGGGAGACGGAGAGAAGGCGTCGCACTGAACCACCAGCTGATTATACTGGATGCTCTTCTAACCGTGAATTTATTAAACTAATTCAATCAAACAATGTGATACATTTGAAGCACTTTGTGTTGATTTTGATCATTATGACTAAAGAGCAAAAATAACTGATTATTTTATGCAGATATAATGTGTTATTTCCTATTTTATATTACTGGAAAGTTGAGTGGAAGGAAAAAAGACATATCTCACTGACAATTCCCCTGTTAAAACAATACAGGGCTGCAGGTTTGCTGAGAAAGCCAAAAGCAGAACTGAACTTCTGCTGAGAGATCTAAAGCTTTTACAAAAAAAAAAAAATGAATTTGGAGTTTTCATTTGTGGCGAGCCACAATCAGTCCAAGCTACAGAAATACAGCCTTAATGTGTTTAATTGATGAAATAAATTCACTCTTTACTGATAACTCGGATGGACGGCTCAGTCTATCCCCACACCTGCATGAGGGCTCCCGTCTCCTCGCTGAGTTTGTCGTCGTGTTTGAACTCCACAGTGATGGCCTTGTCGCAGTCCAGGCCTGCCAGCTCCACGTCTGTGGTGTTGTTCATGTAAAACGATCCGAAGAAGTCTGTCGCTCGGATCCCTGCGGGACGACGGCGACCAAAGGAATGAGAAACGTTGCGTCTTTTGGCTTTTTGCGGTATTTTTAAGCTTTGATTGTCCGGGGTTCGTACCTGTGCTTGTCCGCACCCTCATAACGGCATCAAAGCCTACTGGTTTCTGAACGTCCCGCCTCAGGTCGTTCAGGAATCGCTCCTGATCCGCCTGAGCCTGTGATGATGAAGACAGCTGTCAGAATAAAATCTCAGAGGGAGGCGGATGTGCTTAAGTGTGTTTTAAAAGAGAAATCCTTTAGATGACCGTCTGAATATGAACAAGGAGAGAAAGAAGAGGATTTTCTCACCTGAAAGTAGGTATACTTGTAGACCGAGCCTCCAGTGGAGACAGGGACCACTCCGAGTGTGGCCAGATCGACGTACTGATTAGGGAAGAGGAAAAGATCCACACAGCAGCCCTGGGCGACGCACTCCTTCGCCAGGTTGTTGTAAAATCCAACCTGCGGCTGAAACAGAGTCTGTGGACGAGAGAGAAAGTCTGTGTGAAACGATGAATTTCAGGATTACAACCCAAACTTCCTCCTGGTTTTACCTTCTCCTTGTCGGTCCCGATTAACTTCTTATCTTCTCGGTTTTTCAGCTTTCCAGGAGCCTCTGCGATTGGCAGAGAGGTGTGAAACACAAACAGCTTCCCGGCACAGTCGGCGGCCTGAGAACACGACAGCAGATCATCGTCAGGTGTAACTCTGACGCCTCTCAATCTGTACACATCTGTAGCCGTTCACTGTTGTAGTAGCAGATAAAATGATATCGAGTCCAACTGGTGAAAAATGCCGACCTGACGTTTCTCAAGCACAGTAAGGAGCAAAACACTGAGGTTTCCTCCTATAGAAAACGGCTGCTGACAGAACTGAACCCAAGCATGTTAAAGGAAAGTTGAGTGGAAGGAAAAAAGCCTTACATTCCCACTGATAATCAAGCAGAAAATGAGAGACACTCGCCTGTAGGCTATGAAAGAAACCTGGGGTTCAACAACACTACAGTTAAATCTTGTTCCTGCTGACAATCCTGTTTCTCTCACTTAAAACACCTTTTTTATTTTCTTTTTTTTCCCCTACAGGGCTGCTTGAAAGTTTCTGAACTAGTCGAGTAGTTTAGATTTTTCTTTATTTTTACCATGCTTTTCTTATTTTCTCATCAACAGTTTTTGTATGTGAAATGTCAGGTTTATGTTCATCCATTCCATTCATTTGTTTTGAGGAAAATGTGGGAGTTGAAAGCAAACTAAATGAAAAATGGAATCAGAGCATCTGCAAAAGTAAATGAACCACAGCTGCACTGATAAAGACAATCAGGTAAAAGACTCAGGTGAAG
>JAUZNJ010023188.1:0-16945 GCA_034780135.1 Jordanella pulchra | reverse complement strand
CCGAAGGCTTGTAACTCCTAAGGTTGAGTAGGCTGCGTGCTTAAAAGGACGCAGCCAGCTAAATGAGACACAGCTTTGGTTTCATTCACTGACATTTAGTCTTATCAGAACCGGGATTCACTTTCACTAAAAAACGCCAAAGTATTGAGCGACACTTTTTACATTAAACGGACAAGAATGAAGCCCCTTTAGAAACCATGTTTAGATTTATTGAACAATACAGAATCGAAAACTAAGAATCTCCGTATATGATGGGAGAAACTAGGTCTAAAACTAAAGGGGGGGAAGTAGACCGGGCGCATTGCAGAGCAACAAGTGCAGCAAAGCGGCAGATGTGTTCAAAAATGGAAATTTACACCAAAGGCTGCACAGCAGAAATCAATTAATCAGTGATATATGGATAAATCCTAGGGGGAGCAGATTAAGAAAATAAATAATGCGAAAACTATGATGCTTTTAAGGGACAATGCAGGACAGACGACTTTTCCAGCTGTGTGTTTCTTTTGTGACTCCCTATTTACATAGTTGCTTTCCGTCGCGCTCCCTCGTATCAAATTAAAAAATGACTTCAGCAAACATGACAAAAATCTCCCTGAGAATTACTTTTCTCTGGCCCCACCCAGTAATAAACCACTCCGCAGTCTTTGTTGCGGATGTTTTATTTCCTTTAACTGTACTTCACATCATATGTTGTATGTAACACAATCTGGTGCGTTCACTGCTTTAGGAGGAGACTGATAGAACCTGCTTTTTATTGGAACCTCTCTTGGTTGGTGGCGCACTAACAAAGGCTGCATGTTTCAGGTACACCTCTCAGCCGAGGGAGGTGGTGCTGGACTGTGGTCCCTATGTGGACAAGAGCGGCCTTTCATCCCGTTTGCAGGCAGAGCTGGATGATGCTCTCCTCTTCCTCAACGACTGTAACATCCATGTTTCCAGGGAGGACAGAGATCCCACTTTTATATCTAAACAGGTGTGAATTACACAGCCCTGCAGTTTTATAGTGGAAACAAAGAAAATAAAAAATCATAGCTTTTATCTTTAGTTTTTCTCTTGTTTTGTGGTTCCTGGGTGTTTAATCCGATCGCCTTTCTGCTCGCTGCAGATCCTGAGCGATTGCCGGGCTGTGCTGCTGGTTCTGGGTCCCTGGTGTGCAGATAAGGCTGCAGGTATAATGGTGCGGGAGCTGCAGAAGTACATCAAGCATGAGCAGGAAGAACTCAACAGGAAGTTCCTGCTCTTCACCGACACCATCTTGCGTAAAGTGCACGCCCTCTGCGAGGAGCACTTCTCCCCCGCCTCCTTGGACCTGAAGTTCGTCACGCCGAAGGTCCTGCGGTTGCTGGAGATCCTGCACGAGTATAAGCCACTGGAGCGGCAGCAGTTCGAGAGCGTCGAGTGGTACAACAACCGCAACCAGGACAACTATGTGTCGTGGAGCGACTCGGAGGACGAAGACGAGGATGAGGAGGTGGAGGCCAAAGAAAGGCCTGAGGTCAACTTTCCTTCTCCGTTCACCAACATCCTGTGTGGGATCGTCTTTGTGGAAAGGCGCTACACAGCTGTGGTTCTGAACCGGTATGATGATGCTGATCAGAGGGAATTTTCTGGATCTTCAAGTCATTTCTGTGTCAATGTACAGGATCAGCAGTCAGTGAGGTTCCAGGTTTAACCCTGTGTGTTTTTTAGTCTGATCAAAGAAGCAGGGAAGCAGGACCCGGAGCTGGCCTACATCAGCAGCAACTTCATCACCGGCCACAGCATCGGAAAGAACCAGCTGAGGAACAAGCAGATGGAGGTGGAGTTTAGGAAGCAGGAGGAGGTGAACAAGGTTTCTCTGGTTAGACTGTTGACAGGTGTGACCGGAAGGTTGAATCAGTCCAACTTCTCCTCGCAGGTTCTCCGAAAGTTCAGGGCTCATGAGACCAACCTGCTGATCGCCACCAGCATCGTGGAGGAAGGTGTTGATATTCCGAAGTGCAACCTTGTGGTTCGCTTCGACCTGCCCACAGAGTACAGGTCCTACGTCCAGTCCAAGGGTAGAGCCCGGGCCCCCGTCTCCAACTACATCATGTTGGCGGATTCTGAGCGGACCAAGAGCTTTGAGGAGGATCTGACCACCTACAAAGCCATCGAGAAGGTACATTTTGTTTTGTAAAGGGAGGAGTGTGGAAACGGGCAGAAGAACTTCATGGTGCTGTGACTCCTCTGGGCAGATCCTGAGGAATAAATGCTCCAAGTCCGTGGAGGCAGGAGAGTTTGAAGCGGAGCAGAGTATGGATGATGATAACCTCCTGCCTCCGTATGTCCTGCGGTCTGAGGATGGAGGTCCACGGGTCACCATCAACACGGCCATTGGACACATCAACAGGTATCCTCCTCGGGTCTTTCTGATTGGAGGAGTTCTGATCGAGAACAAGTGTTTAGACTCTTGTTGTTCTCAGGTATTGCGCTCGGCTGCCCAGTGACCCGTTCACGCACCTCGCTCCCAAATGTAAAACTGTGGAGACGAGAGACGGACGCTTTCAGTCTACGCTCTTCTTACCCATAAACTCTCCTCTGAGAGTTCCAGTCAAGGTTCAAACCCTCTCCTGCACTTTCCTAATGCTTGATCTCACCCTGCCCGTCATAATGAGGTGTTTGTGTTCAGGGACCCGTCATGAACTGCGCCCGACTGGCTGAGAAAGCTGTTGCTCTGCTCTGCTGTGAAAAACTCCATAAAATAGGTAAACTTCAGAGTTCGGAGCATCAGGGAGGCTGGTTTGGATCCCTGCTGTTTGATTCTGCTCACTCTGCTCTGCGCTCCATCACAGGCGAGCTGGACGACCACCTGATGCCTGTGGGGAAGGAGACGGTGAAGTACGAGGAGGAGCTGGACCTCCATGATGAGGAGGAAACCAACGTCCCGGGTCGGCCCGGCTCCACCAAGAGGAGGCAGTGCTACCCTAAAGCCGTACGTCTTCCTCTTGTCGTCTCAGTCCTTTGAAGTCGTCTCAGGAACGTAACCCCGTCATGTTCTGCTCTCCTCCAGATACCAGAATGTCTGCAGGACAGCTACGCCCTGCCGGAGCAGACCTACTTCCTGTACGTGATCGGGATGGTCCTCACCACGCCGCTCCCCGACGAGCTGAACTTCCGTAGGAGGAAGCTGTACCCCCCTGAGGACACGACGCGATGCTTCGGCATCCTGACAGCCAAACCCATACCCCGAGTATGTCTCCGCCCGCATGGTTCTATGAATGACGTTTCTCCTCTCCCTGCTATAACGATGATCCTTCGTCTCCTTGCTGTGCAGATCCCTCATTTCCCGGTGTACACGCGCTCGGGGGAGGTGACCATCTCCATCGAGCTGCAGAAGTCGGGCTTCACGCTCAGCTCGGCCCAGCTGGACCTCATCACCCGCATGCATCAGTACATCTTCTCTCACATCCTCCGTCTAGAGAAACCTGCACTGGAGTTCAAGCCAACGCTGGCGGACTCGGCTTATTGCGTTCTACCTCTGAATGTCGGTGAGTGCTCCTCCTCTTCCTCGTAGGTTACAGTCACAGTCTGCCTCCTAACCTCATCCCTCGTCTGCCGCTTCAGTTGGAGACTCGGAAACTCTGGATATGGACTTTGTGTTCATGGAGGATATTGAGAAGTCTGAGGCCCGAACAGGCATTCCTACCACTAAGTACACCAAGCAGAACCCCTTCACCTTCAAGCTGGAGGACTACCAGGATGCTGTGATCATTCCAAGGTACGCCGGCTTTGCTCTGAGCGTTTCACACTGAGCCGACGGGAAAACGCTGAACACCTGTCGGCCGTCTCCTCCTCAGGTATCGAAACTTCGACCAGCCTCATCGGTTCTATGTCGCCGACGTCTACACAGACCTGACGCCGCTCAGCAAGTTCCCATCGCCGGAGTACGAGACGTTCGCAGAGTACTACAAAACAAAGTACAACCTGGACTTGTCCAACCTGAACCAGCCGCTGCTGGATGTGGACCACACCTCGTCCAGGTGAGCAGGACCCAGAACCAGTGGTTCATTCTGAGAAGCTCCGTGAGTTAAATACGGGTCGGACGAGGCTCACCTGCTCCTCAAACTGGACCCTGCTGTTGTATCAACAGCAATCAACCAACTCAAGTAGCAACATTACCCAGATGCTACTTGACAGCAGAATGAACGGCAGTGATAAACTGGGAGGTTTGATAGAAAAATCTCATTCTTTGGTTTTTAAAACCGTTAGAACTGCTTTTTCTCATCTTGGTCGCACCTCAGCTGATCGGGTCTCTGCTGTCCTCAGACTGAACCTGTTGACGCCTCGACACCTGAACCAGAAGGGGAAAGCTTTACCTCTGAGCAGTGCAGAGAAGAGGAAGGCCAAGTGGGAAAGTCTGCAGAACAAACAGGTTAGATCTGTGTGCTACTAATTTCAGCTCGTTCCACATCAGAATCGGTTTACTGTGGATGTTCTGATGTCAGATCCTGGTTCCGGAGCTGTGTGCCATCCATCCCATTCCGGCCTCTCTGTGGAGGAAAGCTGTGTGTCTGCCCAGCATCCTGTACCGTCTCCACTGCCTGCTGACAGCCGAGGAGCTGCGGGCTCAGACTGCCACCGAGGCTGGAGTGGGGGTGAAGACCCTCCCCCCTGACTTCAGGTGACTCAGTAGATCCATCATTTAAGGTTCACGGGAAAAGACACAAACCAGTAACTTGGCTTTTTGTTCTTTAAAGCCAATATCTGAGTGTTTTAAGCTCATACTCTGCAGCTCTGAGAGGAGAACTAGCGCCACCTGGTGCTCATATGGTGGGAATATTAAAAACTCAAATAATACACACATTTTCCCCATTAATTCAGCTGTTTTTTTATATAAGCATATATCATTTAAACTTTAATTTAATTCCTACAATTATGTGATTTTATATCTCTGTGATGCTGATCTGATCTCTAACCCTTAACTTCCAAAAACCACAAATACACACTGAGCCAAAATGAAAGGACAAAGCTGAGGCCCAATGTTGGTATTTATATAAGAATATATCAAGGGCTGCAACTTTACTATATGATCAGTAATCAACCATTTGTTTTGATTAATCACTAATCAAATTGCAAAAACATTTTTTTTTTTGTTGAAGGATTTGAACCAGATGAATTTTCAGCCACTTGAGGAGTTCTGCACAGAGCATGAAATAAAGAAACCAATGAATTATCCTGGTATTTGTAGTATTAGAAGTTGTTGCAACGTCCACTCTGATAGATACTAGAAATGATCCTGTCAGGAATCCATGGCCCACATTTACCCCCCAGGGCTCAGTTAACACCTGTGGTGTACGTCGATCCCTTCTTAGGTGCTTGGTGTGTTATATGGTAAACTGTCATCCCAGAGGTAAATGTGTAATTCAGTCTAAAAATAAAAGCTTGCAAAATGTATGTAGATTTATTTCTCACATAGTAAAACATTTTTACACTTTATTTTTGTTGGAATAAACTACATTCTGTGAGTCTAAAAGCTTAGATTTTTGCACTCATTATATGGTTGGGCCTAATCTTGCATAGATTCCTGCATCGCTGCAGAGTGACATGGATGTGATCAGCCGTTGGTTCTGTTGGGGTGTAATAAAAGCCCAGATTGCTCTGATAGAAGGCTTCAGCTCGCATGCATTGCAGCGTCTGGTGTCTGTCGTCTTCTTTCGACGACACCACTTTGGTTCTTTATGGGGTTTAGGTAAAGGATGGTTTGTTGTCCAATCAACTCTTCCACCTGATTCCAAGACTTTAATTAAAAAATGATGGAAAGTGAAATTTACTTTGCTGTAGAAGAGAACTTTGGTCCCATACACTGGAATCCTTTAGGTTTTAGGCCTCTGCTGTTGAAGCACAGCTCATGAATCTTACGCCCAAACCTTGACTTGGCTTTGGTTGCCGATTGGGCAGCTTCTTCTACCTCTTCTAACGTTCCATTTACTTGCTTCGGCTTTATCTACAGGTATCCAAACCTGGACTTTGGCTGGAAGAGATCCATCGACATAAAAACGCTTAGCCCCGGTCCCGAATCCTGCAGTGAAGAGGCCGATTGTAAACACCAAAATCTCCCTTTCTTAGCACTTCCCAGCAGTCACCAGGGACCCGCCCCCATAGAGGGGACCTGCACTGGGAACCTAACAAATGGCACTACCGTGATCAATGACGGCCACAGAGACGAGCACCTTCCCCAACTTGACAGTTGCCAAGGCTGCGACGGCAGCTCTGAATGGAAACACGACGCTACCTCAGTTCCTGCGCAGGCCCCCCTCAGCTCGAGTCCTCCTCAGCCCAGCCATGAATGTACCTCCGGGAGGACCTCGCACCACATTGATGAAGCTACTACCTCAGACTGCACTCGTACAGCACCTTCACCTGACCTCACCACCGGGCCCCAGGCTGTGGACTCCCCAAGGAACCTGGGCCCCAACCCTGGCCTCATCCTGCAGGCCTTGACTCTGTCCAACGCTAGCGACGGCTTCAACCTGGAACGGCTCGAGATGCTCGGGGACTCCTTCTTGAAGCACGCCATCACCACCTACCTGTTCTGCACCTACCCCGACGCGCACGAAGGACGACTCAGCTACATGCGCAGCAAAAAGGTGGGAGAGGCCGACGTTGGCTGGTCTGTCAGGTTCAGTGAACCAGAGCAGATCAAATGTTTAGCTGTTTAATCCAGCATCAATCTGCCAGAAACCTTTCATGGTTCCTCTGCCTTCCAGGTGAGCAACTGTAACCTTTACCGTCTGGGGAAGAAGAAGGGGCTTCCCAGCAGGATGGTGGTGTCCATCTTTGACCCTCCGGTGAATTGGTTGCCTCCTGGATATGTGGTGAACCAGGACAAAAGCAGCTCGGACCGAGTGGACTCGGAGGAGGTCTGTTCGCCTTCCTGTTTCTATAGAAACCGGCTCGGAGTTGTTGGCCACAAGGTTGACTTTCTTTTTCATGTTTCCTGTCCGTCATCCAGGCCAGAGAGGAGCTGGTGTCCAACGGTCGATCTGGGAACGACTTTGATGATGAGGACCGGGACGAGGAGGCCGAGGATGAGGATGAGGATGAGCTGATGTTGAAGGATGAACCAAAGGATGACGTCAACATGGAGGATGACCTGGAATACTACAAGGAGCACATCCGTTTCATCGACAACATGCTGCTGGGGTCCGGGGCGTTTGGAAAGAAGATCTCTCTCAGCAGCTTCGGCCCCCCCACCAGCCCAGCTCCAGGCTCCTCTCCTTCCATGGACTCGTCCTATGATTGGAAGGCTCCCAAGAAGCCCTCCCCTCACCCCCACTGTGGGTCGGCGGCCGAGGAGTTTGACTACAGTTCGTGGGACGCCATGTGCTACCTGGACCCCAGCAAGGCGGGTGAGGAGGACGACTTTGTGGTGGGGTTCTGGAATCCATCAGAGGAGAACTGCGGCACCGAGCTGGGAAAGCAGTCCATCTCCTACGATCTGCACACGGAGCAGTGCATCGCAGACAAGAGCATCGCCGACTGTGTGGAGGCTCTGCTTGGCTGCTACCTGACGAGCTGTGGGGAAAGGGCCGCCCAGATGTTCCTCTGCTCGCTGGGCCTCAAGGTGAGACGGAGGATCTTAAACTGGGATCCTTAACACGGCGAGAAGATTCAGGGGATAATTATTAGGAACAAAGGGTGATAAACCGAATGTTTACAGTTACCGTCCTTCTCTATGATAACCGACGACAACTTTGTTCCCATGTCGGTAAAAGAAATAAACAGCATTCTTGCTGTTTTGTCTGTGTCCACTGGTGGCCCCGAGCATGAGCGCGTGCAGATCTCTGCTGTTTGATCGGTGGCAGAAAGGTTTTGAGCGAGTGTGCGTTCGAGTTTAAATGTATGAGGTGCCACCAGGGACATAAATCAGAAATTCATTTCCATATAAACATATGAAATTAAAGTCTTCCACACACTGTACTGAAAATCTTGCACAGAAAACTGCTGGAAAGCTTTAGCTTTCATACTGAAATCTCACAAACACTACTCAAAATATTTCTGGATTTCACTTGAAGTGGAAGGAGTTTTATTAAATCTGAAGTTGTAGTTTTAAACTGTAGTCCTTCTGGTTAGCTTTTTGTGTTTTTGTTCATTTTGTTTATATTTTATTAAATAAAATTAGCCATTATTACTCGACTCACATTATTACACCTCACACAACTAGTGTCATTACTCAACTTTATTTCGGCTTTAACGGAGGTTCGGATCCTGTCAAATGCTACAACGCAGCAGCCGACCGTAGACAGGAAACGTATAGAAATACGTAAAATACCTAATCTTGTCTAAACGCCTCGGCCGCTAGTTTAGCAAAAAACTACAAGTATCGTGTATAAGAGCCTTTTAGTAGCTTTTCAGTGGGTTATATAGGAGGTAAATGTTTTTGCCAGTTTATATTAGGTACATTTAAGTACAGTATGTGGAAAACTTTATTTCATATGTGTATATGGAAATTAATTTCTGATATATGTCCCTGGTGGCAACGAATATAAATGATCCACATCGTTCTCGCTGTGCTTTTGATATGGTGGCACAAACATGAAATAATGTTTGGATACCTGATCTAAACTTTTATAATTTCATTTGCAGGTAGAGTTGGACAATATTCCATTATCAATATATGTTGCAATATATAATTCAATTTAATATGGTGCTGAGACTTATACACACATTTCTGATATTTAATACACATCACAGTCTAAATACAGTATTTTTACTGACAGTTCTTCCAGATTTTTATGTAGTTTTTTTGTTTTTCAAAGTTAGTATTTCTTAAATGTTTTTTGGAGGAGTTTTTTTATAAACCTTACAAAATATTTGTCATAAGTTTGTATAGACATCTTTTATTTTTTTGACACAGATATTGAAATGATATCAACCAGAATGAAGAAATGTATCCTGATATAAATGTTGGCCGTATCGTCCAGCCCTGAGGAAGAAAGTCGATTAGACAATTTATTGTAAATTTTGAGCTATAATATATTGATCTTTCGGCTCACTATATATATATATATATATATATTTTTTTTTTTTTTCCCCTAAAATAACAGCCAGTAATGCACTGCTTCTGCACCTCCGCTTCAATAGATGGCGCTGTGGAACCCTTTTGCTTTGCGGCGCAGCATCATTTCTG
This sequence comes from Jordanella pulchra, assembly GCA_034780135.1. NCBI lineage: Eukaryota > Metazoa > Chordata > Actinopteri > Cyprinodontiformes > Cyprinodontidae > Jordanella > Jordanella pulchra. Next base: position 7,794 of record JAUZNJ010023188.1, on the reverse strand, counting down.
TTGTAGAGGCGGACGGGGACTGACTCAAAGCCCAAACAACATGACTACAAAAACAAGAAAATAATCAAATGGTCAATATTTTCTGGTGAACATATACAGCAGTAACTTTTTTTTATCTTCGCGTTTAATTATGATATTAGCTGGGTAGAATATCGCAATATATTGTAATATTATTGAATAATGATGCGTATCGAATAGCAATAACCCATCCAATACTCACCCCTATTCCTCTGTTCTCTCTCGTTGTTGGCAGGTGCTGCCAGTACAGAGGGGGTCTCACACGGCAGCGTTGGTGCCCAGAGTTCTGATCCCAGCCGTGGAGCTGATGTACGGCTGGTTAAAGATCCCCCCCCGCTGTATGTTGGACCACCCTGACGCAGAGAGGACGCTGCAGCACCTCATCTCGGGCTTTGAAAACTTTGAAAAAAAGATCAACTACACATTTCAGAACAAGGCCTACCTGCTGCAGGCCTTCACCCACGCCTCGTACCACTATAACACCATCACAGGTCCGGTTGGCCTCATTGGTTAATTAGTGTTTGTCACTGCGCTGATCTTTGACACCAACCGTCTGTTGTGTCCTCAGATTGTTACCAGCGGCTGGAATTTCTCGGAGACGCAATCCTAGACTACCTCATAACGAAGCACCTTTATGAAGACCCTCGGCAGCACTCGCCTGGAGTGCTGACCGACCTGCGCTCGGCGCTCGTCAACAACACCATCTTCGCCTCGCTCGCCGTTAAATACGACTATCACAAGTTTTTCAAGGCCATCTCTCCAGAGCTGTTCCACGTTATCGACGACTTTGTGCAGTTCCAGCTGGAGAAGGACGAGATGCAGGGCATGGACTCTGAGGTGAGTTTGCTGCGTTACGAACACAGGAGGCCAGAATCGTGATCTGAACTCTCAGAAAATACCTGCTTCATATTCCAGGCGCTTCAGGATCAAGATCAACAGGCATTTGGATTGAATTTGCTTGGAAATGACAAACTTGGCACCACATCTGCTTCTGTTGTTTCTGAGAAAGATTTTTTTTATTTATTTTTTGCCTCAGGAACAGCAGAAACAAACCAGAAAATATGTGGTTCTTGGCTCTATTTTTAATAATTGTCAGTCATTTAAAAAAAAAAACATAATAATTTCTCTTCCTGTAAGTTTATTTTAAGTCTAAACATGCCGATCAGAGCATTGATCTAATGGGTTAACCACACCAACCATTTCATAACAATCATCTATCTGTTCTGGAGCCAATAATACTCTGACATAAATCTGATGCTCATTTAAAACTTCTTGTTAGCGGAAAAGTAACAGTACTGACAAGCAGTCGATTAGGTTTGATGCACAGCAGCTTTTCTTGAATTCCCCCTGCGACTACATAGGACAGAAATGGATCAGGCTACTTTCTGTTAGTACTTAGAGAGGTTAGTAAGTGTAACGGCGTTAACGGTGAACATATAGGAGAGCCGGGAGTGGAAACACTGAATTACTCCCATGTGTCTACATGTCCTCCATCCCTTCAGTGTTCAGCGGTGTTTGTGTTTTCCTGTAGCTGCGACGCTCTGAGGAGGACGAGGAGAAGGAGGAGGACATCGAGGTGCCCAAGGCCATGGGGGACATCTTTGAGTCTCTGGCTGGAGCCATTTACATGGACAGCAGGATGTCCCTGGAGACGGTGTGGCAGGTCTATTATCCAATGATGAGGCCTCTCATTGGTGAGTCTGCTGAGTTTATCTCGGACGGTTCTGTTGGGTTTTTTGTCCGTCTGTCTCATCCCCGCAAATTCTTCTCCTGCAGAGAAATTTTCTGCCAACGTTCCTCGCTCTCCTGTCCGGGAACTCCTGGAGATGGAGCCAGAAACTGCCAAGTTTAGGTAGGACACCCTGACATCTGAGTGCTACTGAAAGTTAAAAGAAAGACGTGGGAATTAAAGAAGTTAAGGAATAAACCTTTGAATAGTTGGAAAAATTGGATATTCTATTATGATCTAATCTAAAAGAAGGAGATTTCATGCAGGTACTATTCAGAACGTTTACTATGTTTATTACTCATTCATCACATGCAGATGGCACACTGTTGGGGGGGGGGGTTTAAGGCCACGCCCCCATATCCACAGTGTCTTCCTGCATCTGATGCAGATGTTGTCTTGAACTCTGGACACATTTTAGGGTCGAGAGAAAAACTCTAAAGCTACACATTGAGCCTGTCGGTTGGTTTGATGTTATCAGTAAACGATTCATGTTTTATCACATGAATCTTGACAAAATCATGTTTCTAAATAAGTTTCCCAGCGGCTGATGACTTGTTCTCCTTCCTGTCCGCAGCCCTGCCGAGCGTACCTACGATGGAAAGGTGCGTGTGACGGTGGAGGTGGTCGGGAAGGGAAAGTTCAAAGGAGTCGGCCGCAGCTACCGGATTGCCAAGTCGGCGGCCGCCCGCCGGGCTCTGCGCAGCCTCAAAGCCAATCAACCTCAGGTCCAAACCAACTGAGCTGCCAGCAGCACCCAGCATTAGCACCTAGCGGAGGGAACAGAGCGGCGTTCCCGAAACGCCGCGCGGAGACGCCACAGCGGAACACTCTGAGCTCACATCCTGCTTTGTTTTTCCTTTTCGTTTGCGCAGATACAATCTTTGTTTGTGCTTCATGTGACCACGAGTGCTTTATCGTCCCAGCTGAAGAGTCAGATGTGCTGCTGTGTTCGTTAGACGAACCTCTTGCTCAGTTTTTGAAAAAGCTCCGGTCCCAGTGGCTCTGATATCACTGCAATCTCTCTCTGTCTCTCTCTCTCTCTCTCTGTCTCTCTTTCTACACCTCCAGCCGGTTTCCTCATCAGTTTGCACTTATTCCATCAGTCTTTCCAAACAATCTGTCCCTTCCCCCCACCCCACCCCCGTAGCAAAGCGAGTGAATATATGAACTCCATGATTATGATGACGATGATGCGGCCTCTGACCCCGAGGCCGGCCCTCATATCCTGAGTTAGGAATCCCAACATTCCCAGTTACTGTAGTTTCTTCCCATGTTGTTGTGGCTCTTGTAGAAACACGTGGGCGGCTCGGCGGCAGGCGAAGATCTGTCCACCTCTGCCGGATCTACCAAAGCTGAATCAACATGTGACGATGATCTGAGGCTGAATTATTCCTGAGGATACCAGCTTTGGATTTTATTTCCTTCTGATTAATGTTGCTTCCTGCTAAATGTGGTCGATAAGCCTTGTTTTGTTGTTTTTTTGTTTTTGTTTTTTTACGTGAATACCTCAGTTAACTGCATGCATTTCTTGTCTCTTTTCTGTTTGGTGCTATGTTTTTGTATTAAGCTTGAACTTCTCATCTTTTTTGCACTGTAACTACAATACCTCTTTATTTGACCTTTTGTCGACCTGTCGCCATGAGGTTCCGTCTCCTCTCGCTCAGCGGGGAAAGGGGCGGGGCCTGTTAGCTGTTATTGTCGGATCGCTGCAGAGGGGATCATCAGGCTGCACTCTTAAGATCCGTGTGGCTTCTACCTCAGCTCCGTGACGCCGACATTCACGCTCGCTGCAGCCATGTTTCTCAGTGCCTTTCCCGCGAGGGAATCCTCCACTCATCTAAATTTCACTGAACTGGTCGTTACCTTGAAGCTTGACTGGGCTGTACAGTAGAGCAGTGTTCAACACTGAAGGGGGAGGTTTGCAAACTTGAAAATAATCCGCAAAAAATGAAAAAAAGGATGAGAACAAATCGTCTGAGTGAGTCGGGATGCAGCAGAGGAACAGGTTTCCATGTTTTGATTAACAGGTTAACAAGATCTGACGTTCTTAACTTAAAGCAACCGATTTGACAGAAAAATATTAGAATATTGCTAATAAACTATTTTAGATTTAGATGTTTTGTTTTATATTTTAAATCCAATAAGTAAAACCTATTTGTACTCCGAGTTCAATATTGGGGGATTTCGTAAGAAGATGCCACTTAAGTATAGCGTTTGGTATGAAGCCATGTTTAAAACAAGCACTAAGATGATGGAGAAAAATGCTTCGGAGTCGTGATCTGTCCGACCCCATACGTGTAGAACCTGCAGAACTTCTGTTCCAGTGAACTGCTCGTCTCCTTGGTTTTTATGTAGAACCGCGATGCCATGAATCCAGAGTCGCTCATATTGCTGTAACCTCGCCTGCTGTGCAGCTCCAGCACCATCGCTGCACCAGACCTGTCGAGTTTCTGCCTGTTTGTCGGCTCGGTCCCGCCGAGTGCAGCCTGGGGTCGCCTCTGGGATCCGACAGCCTGGGTCCGCAGTGAACTCTGACTGTGAGAGTGAACCGTTTCTGTTGGATTCTGCATCCTCTTCCTTCTGGCTCTCGTTGTTTCTTTTTTTTTTTTTTTTTTTGTTAAACATGTAGCACAAAGAGCATTGCACTTGCCGCCATATTTTACCTCATGTCAGAGTGGAAGGGAGCCGGTGGAGGAGTCTGGACCGCCGGTGTTAAACAGAACGTTCCTGCAGGTCGCCACCTGAACAAACACTGGAAGAAGCTGACCTGCTGCCTTCCATTAATCCAACCACAAAGAACTGCTGCAAGTTCATGTTGGGCCTGGTTCTGTTTGGATCTCTGACCTCCTGCTGACAGCAGCCTAAAGGAAAAACCCACTCGGCGCTGACCTGATGATCTGCTCACTGATAAACACCCAGCTGATACTCTTCTGTTAGATCTGCGATGATAGAACTCGTTCTTCGACTGACCGAGCCTCTGTGATGGTGGCTGTTTATGGGCATTTAGTCGCCAGTTTTGCTTTAAATGCCACAAACCGTTCCAGTCGATTTCAGGAAGGCTGTTTCTCCCGCCTCCATTTTTCCGGTGAATCATTGATCTGTTTAAGATCCCACAGGTTAAGCTGGGTTTTTTGTTTCCATCTGTGAACAGTTTCTCTCGAGCTTTGATCCTGAAGTTTCCATCTGTTTGGGAATGAAGGTTTTAGGATCCTCTGTTAACTCCAGTTTCTCCTGGATCTAAACAGATCAGACGGTGGTTGTTTCACCTCCTGCAGACCCTCAATGTCTTTATCAATCCAACACTACTCTGGGTCTCAGAAAGCCGCTCTGCTCCCCATTAGTGTCCTGGACCTCGGTCACTGAACAAACCTCAATCAGTTTCCGTTTTCAGTCTAACATGAGATGAAGACAGTTGGAAATGGTTCAGATGTCTTTATTTAAAGAGAAGCGGTGGTTCTGATGTTCTGGAGAAAGTGCTCATAAAGCCCCAGCTTCTATTGCAAGAAAATGCTCAGACAGTATTAATGGTAGAAGCTGAACACCTGAGCTCTGACTGAGACCAGACAGATGTTCAGTGACCGAGCTCCAGAAGATGGCAGCAGTGGACTGTGAAGTGCAGCAGAACGACCTCCAACCCAAACGCAGGCGACTGATTGGGTTTTTTATCTCCTGTTCTAGATGCAGAGGCTGATCTTAGGTGGAGCTGCAGCTCTGTTTGTGATGTAGCTGATCCTGGGTCAGCGTGGGGAACATTAGTGTAACATTAAGCTGCAGTGGTGTACAGTCTGCACCTTATGGATCACAGAGACCTTTACTATGTTGTTTTCTTTGGATGTTTCTGTTTGTGTAGCCCTGTATATCTCCAATAAAGTCCTGATCATCAGCTCATTCTGTGGGAAGTTCTTCCGCTCATCATCGAGAACATTGATGTTCATCTGTTGGAGCCCCTTTGGGCCCGTTTCCTCTCATGCAGCCGTCCGCCATCTCCTCCTCCGTCGGCTCTGAGGCTCGTCAGCAGCACCAGGTTTATTGGCTCACAGTGAGCAGCAGGCTGAGGCTTCACAGCAGGTTTATCGGTCCTTCGGGAGTGTAGGGGGAGCAGCTCCAGCAGCAGCAGGTTCATTGTCTGAACTCAGTCACTTCTCACATGTTCCTCTGCAGCATTATGCTGGTGTTTTCAACCCTCCTGTTATGGTCACTGACTGCAGGTCAGCTGTTTAGGGTCTGATGCAGAAGATGCTCTGCAGCTGATTTCTATTCCATCAAAACTCAAACAGCAGCAATTAGTGTGACTGAATATAGGAGCAGTTCTTGATAAATGAAAAATGTATTTTATAGTCTTAACACCTTAATCCACCTGTTGTCCGAAACTCTTACTATTTAAACTACTACGTAGATAAAGTAAATTTAAAAGATGAATTCACTTTAAATTGTTTAAATGGAAACAATCCATTTAACTCTAACTTGCTTTATGAGCATTAATTAACACTGAGATGTTCTAATGCATATTTAACCTGGTTGGAAATATAAGAGAAAATGGATTTTTAATTAAAGATATCAAGAGCTGATTATTTTTGATTTAAGGTCCACGGTTGCCACTAGACACTATTATTATTATTAGAATATGCCTTTGAGAGGCCAAGTTACTTGGAAGATCTCATAAAAAAACTGATTCGCTTTATTAGTCAAAAAAAAAAAAAAAAAAAGATTTAGGTCTAGAAGCTGCAGGTTAATCTTCAGATGATCCTGAACATCAGATCTGAGTTTAAGTAAACCGAAGCACGGTAGCTGGAGTATCATTATATGGGATCATTTTTGATTTTTTTTTTTTTTTTTTTTTTAAGGGGGTGTTCTGTAATCAGAAGTTGAGTTTAACAAATTGAAGCACGAGCGTTTCTTTTTTTTGGTTCTTTTTTATCAAATATACATTTTCTTCCATTTTGCATCAAAACTGAATCTGCAGTGTAAACAAAAATACAGCAAGTGTGAGAATTTCTTCCTTCAGTCACTTTTTTTTACAATCCACAGCTTCCATAGTGAGCCAGAACTTTTACTTTACTTCTCTTCATTGTTTAGAATAAATACCAAACATCTCGGATGATTCTGCCTTTATCTCAATACATCTAAGATTTTCTAAATATCCGTATTATACAGAAAATATTCATAATTAATGAACTTTGAGTTGCTTTCTGTCCATTTTAGAGGATCAGAGTTTACCCGGACTGTCAGAGAGGTGAGCTGTTCGGTTTCTTTGTGTTTGGATCCAAGTCATTTCTCCTTCTGAACAAGTGATGATCTGATAAATCAATAAATCCAATCAGACTCTCTGTCGTTATTGTCATCCTGCTGAAGCTTCTGCAGTGTTCACTCATTCCAACAAGTGATTTTTTCTGAACTTATAAACCTCATCAAATGTCGCTCAGGTTTTATTGTGACAGCTTTTTATTTATTTATTTTATTTTGACCTTTTTAAAAATCTGGCTCAGATTTTCCAGAATGCTCTCCAGGATTTTATGACCTGTAGTTTCCTCTCTTGCTGGTTTCTGAGGATTGCTTAAAGTTTCTTTACTTTAGCTGTTTGAATGAGGAGAGTTAAGGTGAGCAGAGCTTTGAGATGTGAAGTTTGACTGTAAAGTAAAGTAAACAGGGTCAAACTGGAGCAGAGTGGAGCTGGGTGGGTCACACTGGGGAGGCTTAATGGTGACTTATTACCTGTGCTGATGATGTGCAGACTGCTGCTGTGTCACATGAGTCATTTATTCTTAGCTACAAAAACAAAGACCATGAACCCATGAGGTGGGGTGGGACAAGAAACCAAGCTAGTTTTGGTGCGACCTGTCAGTCAGAACTTTTGACAGATTTGAGCAGCAACAGAATTTACTTTGAAATGTTTTGAACTGCAGCTTTTTCTTTAAACTATCTGGTTCCTTCTTTTTATTTTGTACTTTCAATTACTTTCCTGGATGTTTCACGCAGCAGCTTTCATATCTTTGTTATTATATTATCTTTATTATTATTTTTTTTTAAATCAGATTTTTCCTTCTTAT
>JAUZNJ010023177.1:0-16945 GCA_034780135.1 Jordanella pulchra | reverse complement strand
ATATATAAGCAATGTTTGGATCCAATTTAGGAGGAAAGACAACAATTCCACCATGCTAAGTCATAAAATGATTTATCGGAATTATAATTGGACTTCAAAAAGATTTTCTGTCATTATCAGCCATATATCAGGATCAGAAGAAGGACTGTAAGCACTTGCTACACGGGAATTAACTATTAGGTTAGAAATAGGAAACATGAATGTGGAAGTTAAATTATAGACAGTTGGATAATCTTTGTATCTTTTATAGGCATTTATGCAATTATTTTAATTTAATTATTGGCCCCAAAGGCACTGGTGAGGTTTACAAAAGACAGCCAACACTCATTACTTAGAAATCACACAACAGGAACCACTCGAAAGGATCAAACTGAGTAGATTTGCTCTAATATCCCGAGCTCTGTGTTATTTGTTATCATCTTTTGACAGTTTTACACAGTTTATACTTTTTTTTAGCAGTTTCTTCCACTCTGTGTGTCCTCTGTGACTTCCTCAGGAAAAAAAAATCAGTTTGTTATTGTCAGCCCAACCTGGTGGCACTGCTATACAGTATTTTAAAGTGTATTTGTTTTAATTAAGGATTGCCAGTTATCATTTGCGATATTGTTATCATAATCATGTCTTTATTATCATACAAATCATGAGCAGCTTTAAATTGATTTTAATAGTTATAAACCTCGGATGGTATTGTTCAGATTGTTATTTTCATTGTTTTCTTCAGTTTGATCGACGAGAGAAAGAGAGATTTTTTTTTATGAAAAAAGGAAGTTCTAGTTATTTGTGCTGCTTATAGAAAACATCCCAGTCCTCCATGATGATGAAGGTGCCTATTTGATAATGTGTAAGATTTATTGTTGTTTTGTTTCAAAGCGTTATTTGCCTTTTATGTAACTTCAAATGCAGTGACCTGTAGTCAAAGTCACACCGTCTATTGACCAAGAGTGTACTTTTTTTTAAATATATACTTATTATGGTAATTTTATTAATCATTGCAGAGAATACTAAAATATATATTGATTACATTTCAAGTCCATATACTGAATCCCTTTCTTACTAGAGGATCAGAGCTGATGTGAAGCAAATAAAGCTTATTCAAGGTCACCACTGTATTTCTTTATACAATCCCCATCACAAACTTCACACAGACCAGAATTCAAACTATGTCTTCATCAAACGCCTGCTGCTAGTGCAATGTATACTTATATAAATTCAAATCACATATAGATGCAAACCATTTCACATCTATTATTACCTGTTTTTATTATATTTATGTGCCAGTTTTCTTTCCTCATTTTTGATCTGCAAAACCGTTCAGCAGCAAAGCAGTAAAGTGAGGATTTTGGCAGCCAAGCAGGCTTTTTATTTATCTACAAGGAGGCAACCAGTCTAAAAGAGTGTGTGTTTGTGTGTGTGTTTCAGTTACAAGTGTTGATTTATGACAAATACTTAATGTAAACACATCCTGACATCCTTTTCCTCCTCCTCTTTCCCTTTGACGACTCTCATCCCCACATGTCTAAACTGCAAGAAGAACATTCAGTCAGCTATACCAGGAGGGACTATTATTTTCAGACTGTTTTTTATTGTTACTTGAGCTAAGTCAAGTGACCTATGTCTTCTTTCTCTGTCTAATGATAAGTGACAACTGTCATGTTCTATTAATATATCATTAGAGGTCCCTTTCCATAGCTAAATAAAACAGGCAACTTAAAAAGCCACGGGACATTTTACAAGAGCACAAAAACAAACTGTTTGCTGCAAGTTTGAGGTTATTCTGATTTCCACTCTTACCTGAATATTTATGTAATCCAGCTTCAAGTTGTCATCACTTCAAGCTTAATTTGCATCCCAATGTGTTGAGAGACTTGATCCTTGTATTGTCAGTTCTCTGATGTTTAAAAAAAAAAGAAGTCCGCATGCGGTCAGCCTTACAAAGCAATGCCTCTTAATGAGTTCTCCAGTCAATCGCTTTAAGTCTGAACTCATCTACCATTTATTGATCCAACATACAGCTAAGCTGTGTTCTTCTGTTATGGTTTTGCTGCTCCATGCTCTCTCTATTGTCAAAACACGGCAGCCTGCTACAGAGAACTGCAGCCTTTCTCTGTCCTACCCTGTTTTGTCCTTTTGCACCCCTTCACTCTCTTCTTTTCTCACCCCTTCTTTCTGCCACTGTCCTCCTTCCTAGCATGCGTGTGTCCTGATCTACAGCTGGGTGAAGAGAAAGCAAAAGGGGAGAACGAAAAACAGACAAGAGAGAGAGAGAGAGAGAGAGAGAGAGAGAGGAAGTGACTTGCATCAGCAGAGTAGGGAGCGTCTCTAAATTACCATTCAATTTACATGAAGCATGAAAGTGAAGTGGCATCAGTGAAATAAATGACAAAATAACACAGAACATTGAAAATGAACAAATGTGCAACTTTCTATTATCAGCTGCATAAACAGTGTTTTTGCAAGTCACTATTATCATTTGGCAACAATTGTCACATGTTATATGCAATTTTCCTAACAAATTTATTTCTGTGTATTTCATATATAAGGAAACCTTAGATCATAAAAAAGGAGAATTAAATTCAGTTCTATTACTTGTATTCAAATATCAACAACACATGTCATGTTATGCACTTTACAGAGACAATTCACTCATATCATACAGTCAGACTAGTTAAAGGTTTCAAAAGTTTTTATATATCAAATAAAATCAATTAAAGAATACTCAATAAAATCCAAGGCAACCAACTGACTTTAAAAGTCAATACTTTTGGATAATTTAGTCACAGTCTAATCCAGCTGTTCTGTAAAGCTAAGCTTACGGAGGAGATTCAAAGAGGTAATCATTGAAAGAATTTTTTGGTCTGTATGCAGCCTTGTGTGGAAGGAAACTTACAGTGAATCTTACTCTGAATGCCAAATCCTCACAGTGAAACATAATATTCTGGAGTAGTTTTTACGGTACAACAATTAAAACTATATTTGCATTTAATTTTATTTAAAAGAGGGATTTTAGTCACTAGATCCTGATCTCTCAATGAAATAAATGTAATAATTAATATACTTTTTTAATGGCAATTTAAGATTAAGATTTTTATGTAGCTTTTATTTGGGGGGTATAAAAATAACATAATTTAAAATCATATAGCGTTTTAATGTGGAACAAAGCAACCTGCTCTCACTTTGTTAAGAGGAGGAAATAGATATAAACTATACATGTCATGCAACTTTCTCTGGACCTATTATTGTGACAAGTAAAACTACAGCATTTTTGTAATGTATTGCTATTAAATAACTCTCTGAGCTGACTGATGTGCTGCATTTTGTAGCCTACTCTTAAATTCCATTCCTGGATCCCAGGGGAGCAAAAGACTGATTTTCTGGGAAAGAATATAACCTCATAGCTGCTGGATTGGGGGTTACATAATATAATATCAGCAAAAACGCCTTGAACACTGCTTCACTAGCACTGCAAAAGTTTTCTGTCTGGTATGTACACATTATTTATTCATGCATTTTATGAACAATCTTCCTCAGTATTAGCAGTCTTTTTCTTTTCTGTTCAGTTAACTTTTGTAGTGTGTCTGTGTCTCGTTTTAGAGTGATGCTCTGAAGCTGCAGTTAGTGGCACTATAGGCTGCAAATGAGGGGACCAGGTGGAGCTGAGGGCAGCAGTTTTTTTTAGGTTAATTATGAAACACTGTAAATAGAGACCAGTCAACACCTGCAGACCAGCACCAATGGACATACTCACATAGCACCAACGCTACACCTAAGGATAGTCATTGTTTAACAAAAATACTCCATTCTGTTAATTATGTCTACATGTCAAATAAAATATTAACAATGCTTTGTAAGAGCAAAACTAGACTTAATTAATTCAAGTATAATTGTTGTTAAACTTTCCTTACCCACGGCTTAACTTATAAGCTTTAGAGAATACTGATAAATGTATAGCACTAACATTGCCACAAGATTTGGCACGCGTTAAACTTATGTCTGGATTTCTTAATATGCTTTATACTGTGTTTTCTATTAAAACAAAATATATATATATAAGTGCTGTTGCCTTGCAGCAAGAAGCTTCTAGGTTCGGTCCAGGCCTGGAGTCTTTCTGCATGGAGTTTGCATGTTCTCCCTTTGCATGCGTGGGTTCTCTCCGGGTACTCTGGTTTCCTCCCATAGTCGAAAAAAACATGACTGTTAGGTTAACTGGCATCTCTCAATTGTCCTTAGGTGTGAGTGTGTGCGTGCATGCATGTACGTCTTTGTGTGTCTGTGTGCTGACCTGTGACAGACTGTTGTTCTGTCCTGGGTGTAACCCGCCTTACGCCCATAGTCTGCCTAAGATAGCCACCCCACCAACTGCAACCATGACGGAATAAGCAGGAGAAAATGGATGGTGGATGGATGGATGGATGGATGGATGGATGGATGGATGGACAAAAAAATATACCTTCAATACAATTTTAATATCCAGGTTTCTTCTGCCTTGTTTACAATATACTTGTATTTGATTACTAGTTAATTAAGATCAAAATGAGATAAAGTTCAACTATCCAGTTAATTTTGTCTGGATTTTTGCTGTTATGTATTATTTAGATAAAGGTTACAAAAAGGAGCATGGTTGTGATAGATAAATGTTCTCCTATTATTCAGGTAAGAATAAAATCTCCTTAACCTTTGTGGGACAATGTTGCCTGCTCTGAAAGAAAAAAAAAGTTTCACTTTTTGCATCTAAGTTCCCATAGTGAAGCATTTTAACAGCATTGCTGTTTCATTTTTTCAGGAGCCTGAAATTATAAACATTTCTATTTACCAGCTGTTTTGTCACAAAACCTTTGGGGGTCTGCTAGAAAGCTAAAGTTTTGGATAGATTTTATTTTGCTCTGCATCACAGCAAGTTTAGAGCAACATCTTAATGCATTCACCAGAAAGTAGTTTTAAAATGTTTAGAATTGATCATCGTCTTAGGGTTTTAAATCTAAAAGACCTGAGTTTTCAACTGACAGATTTCAACTGTTGTGATTCACTGTACCTGTAATCAAGAATATAAAAAGTAAAACCATCATAGTTTTGTAGGACTAGCAACTTATTTTAGGGATGATTGCCGAGGAAACAAACTCTGTGAATTTTTGTCACATGAATTATACATGTATTTATTGAATTCATAATCTATAGAATGAAACTTAACTTTTATATTTAGCCGAGTAATTTCTGCTGCCACTGCTGACTAAAATAACTTAATATAATAAGGAGCTGGACTGCAATTAACAAAGCAGCCACTAGGTGGTAGAACAGCATCATTAAGCTCTCATGCTTTCTGAACTTTAAAGATGCTGGCAGAGAATATCAGGAAACGCTGTCATTAAGATTCCCTGATATTCTCCGCCAGCATATTTAAAGTTCAGAATCAAAATAGTATTTTGTCAACTGGAAAATATATTTAGCTGTGACTGTCAAATGTAATTAATGGGAACAAACTGAAAAATATGTAAGCTACCATAAATATACATGTAAAAAACTTTATATATTTAGACATTTTATATATTTATATTTGTTCTAAAAGCCCAAGGATAAGAACAGATCTTCAGCCTGTTAGTCCTACAGATTTAAGTGGCCTTGTCTCCCAATCGGGGCAGAGGGCTTTTCTGCAGTCCTTGTTAGATCTACATAGCACTCCTGTCTGAAGGAAAGTCCATTATTCTAATTGAAATAGTCTAAAGTAGAAAACAGAAATATATTAATTCAAGGATAGAAAAAGAAACATTGTTTGCCCCATCTTATTAAAAAATAATGATAGATATAATGAAAGCATTTATATCTCTTACACTTTTTGCTGTTTTGTCATGTTATAACCATCCATCCATCCATCTTCTCCCGGTTCATCCGTCAGGGTTGTGGTTGGGTGCCTATCTCCGGCAGACTATGGGCATAAGGCGGGGTAAACCCAGGACAGGATGCCAGTCTGTCGAGGGCAACGCATAGACACACAAGGACGTACAACTATGCACACACACACTCACACCTAGGGACAATTGAGCGATGCCAATTAACCTAACAGTCATGTTTTTGGACTGTGGGAGGAAGCCGGAGTACCTGGAAAGAACCCACGCATGGGAGAACATACAAACTCCACCCAGAACCTTCTTACTGAAGGGAACAGCACTAACCACTGTGCCACCGCACAGCCCCATGTTATAACGACTAAATGTAAATATATTTAATCAGTTTATGAGTGAAAGTGAAAATGTATTTTTTTCAACTAAACAAAAAACATGAACACCAAACAGTGTGGTACACGTTTTGACACTGTGCCTTTCATACTGATGCTTCTAATTACAATTCATTACAACAAGCTCCCTTCAGCAGGTAACCGATTCATAAATAGAGTCTGAGACTGTAGTTTAATATCCCACATTTTGGAGTCTCACAGAGCATTTTTCAGTCATGTAAAAAGTAAAGAGAAGAGTATGGCACAATCTAAACCTACCAAAACATGATCATCCACCTTTGCTGGACAAGAAAAACGGTAACCGGAGGAGCAGTCAATGTCCCAGATGGACGAACTCTTAGAAAGGAAACTGACTGTTGAACAACATAAGAAGTCCGAGTTGCTGCTTTTTAAAAGCTATACCAGATATAGTGTAAACATCACAAATAAAGATTTTCTTGTCAGATGATAAAAGCTTTTAGTCGACCTGCAAAGTGCACAATACCTCTGAACACACCACCTACATGATGAACTTGCTTGGAGAAGCACTAAGCTTATGCTTTAGGGCTGTTTTTCTTTTGCAGGAACTGGGAAGCTGTTTGATTTATGTGAAGATGGATGGAGCTAAAACTGGTCATTGCACTAGACGGACGGACGGACGGACGGACGGACGGACGGACGAACAGACAGACAGACAGACAGACAGACAGACAGACAGACAGACAGACAGACAGATAGATAGATAGATAGATAGATAGATAGATAGATAGATAGATAGATAGATAGATAGATAGATAGATAGATAGATAGTAGCACCTCTGTAAGCCGCTTACTACAGTTGGTGTAGATGTAAACAGTCTGATATTTCTCCAGCAGGTGTCAGTGTTGGAAAGATGAACAAACTCTTCTAAAGGAGGCCAAAACATGTCTGTGGTTTGAAGATAAATGGAGCCCCTGCTGCAGACATTAACAGACTTTTAGACCAGGATTTTTTTTATTAAAGAATACTAATGATAACTTCCTATAGTTTTCCTATTACTTACTGGCTTTTAAAATCACAAAATATAGAAAATGCTTCTTTTAAATTTGATTACGTTGATGAAACAGGAAGGATAATTGTTTCAAAAGACAGAGGTGGGGACTTGTGTCACATAACTTGGACTTGAGTCAGACTCAAGTCATTCATTTTGACTTTAGACTTTTAGAAAAAATGCTTTGAGACCTGTCTCTCAACTTCAACTGTAACTTCCACGATTTGTGACTTGAATTGGACTTATCATTAAATCCTTTAACTGCCATCTTTCTCTGTGTGAGTCTATCCAGATTGAAATATAGCTATGTGTAAAATGTGGTATATAACGATTTAACTAAAACATAAACCAAGACCAGATTACACAATAACACTAAGGCAATAGAAACCATTTTGAAGTCTTTTAAGATCTAACTTATGAAAATAATATTAGAATTGTCTATAATATGGGGTAAGGCACTTCTGGTCACAAATTAGAGTTGTTCCAAGTAACACAGGAGGCTCAGTAGATGGAAAATAATATGTAAACAATGAAGTTTGTGCAGAAACAAAAGAAGTCTTAAAACATTAGCAGCTCTCTCATGTTTTTTTTTCCTGGTTAAAATGTGTCTGAGCTTCATATTGTAAAATTAGTCATGGTAGATAGGGCAGCCTGGGGCAACAGTAGCAGTACTTCATAGTAATAATCACAGCACAGTAAAACTAGCCAGAAAATGTGCTTTTGGTCTTCTTTTTCTTAAATTTACATAAATAAATACAACTGAGAAAATGTAATTAGTTACTACCCACCCCTACCCACCTTGGGGTTCAACTGAAAAATATATTGGACTAAAATAATAACAATGGTGCTCTTGACAGGAAGGGTCAGAGAAGAGTCTCCCATTTGAGAAGACTGAGATTTTTAGAGTGCAGGGTGCCCCTTAAGATTGTTTTTGACCGCTGTGGCATCAGCGATTTTCTTGGACCGTTTGTTGTAGCAGCAGCTAAATCTATAACTAAAAGGAAGAGGCTTAATATATGGTCAGCTGATCAGGAATGTACTAGTCATATCTTTATACAAAACCAGAAATATAAACCAGTTCACAATCTACTGGCCTGATTTTTTACTTGCACAGGTTTCCAAGATTTTTGAGAAGCACTTAAACAGACTGGAAAACGTGACTGATAAACACAAACTGCTGTTTAGATTTAGATCACCGAGATCTACAGATTTGGTAGTCCTTGAATTAACTGAGCTCTATAGATAAAAATAAGCTACAGGTGATCTGTTTGTTGATTTAAAAAAACAAACACATTTGACACAACTGATCACAATATATATTTCAGGAAGTTAGAGCATTGAACAACACAGAATGCAATTTATTTTTTTTATATTTTTATAATCATACGACATTACAGTCTGTGCTGTTTACTAATTTTACCATACGTGAGGTATGGTGTAGACATCTGAGGTCAGATATACAGGACATCATTTAAGCCTCTATGCACACTGCAGAAGAGAGCCATCAGGGTAATTTGCAAGGCCGACTATCCTGACCATAGTAATCTATTATTGGTTCATTCATGTTTGCTTACGTTTTCTGATCTGGTAAAATATCAAACCTCACAATTAATGTTTAAAACAAGAAATAAACAGCTACTGCAAAGCATACTGTAAAACCATTTTTGCTAAGAGAGAGGGAGTATTAAGTAAGTGTGAAGCTATGAAACAAACTCAATGTTGAATTAAAGCAATGTCCAAACACGAGCTGCTTGGTAAAAGGTTCAAAATGGTTTTCTTGAAGATATAAAAAATGAAAGAACAACAGTGGATATTAATGGTTCCTCTTAGTCAGCTACAAAAATTTAGAAAGTATACATTATAGTGTAAATATATATATATCATTACTAACTATATGATAATTGGTATGATCGTTATTAATTCTATAATTAATATAAAATATAATTCTTTTCTTTTTAGTTTTTTACTGGTTTTACTACAATACTCACCAACATTTGTTTATAAGTCATCTAAAATATTCTAGACTGATATACTTTAAGAGAACAAGTATTTTGTTATTGTATTGCCATCTTTTAAAAACATACAAAGCACAAGCAAAAAGAAAAACATAATTTTGGTATTATGAACTGTTTTAGGGTGTAATTTGATGACTTTACTATTACCCAGACATTGAATTAGTTGAAGGATTAGAAGATATTGGACAAGTAAAGCACATGAATCTTCAACATATGACTACCCTCTAATTAGGCAAATCTTTACAACCGGAGCAAATTCATAATTTACAGCATCTGCAGCATTAAAACCACAAGATACTGAGATTGCTACATGATTATAAATGCTTGAGGTAACACAGTTAATATCTTGATTAATTACACACTTTATTTTGGACTTAATTAGTTGTTCATGCAGTCATTTACCATTCAAATGAACACATCTGGAATAATTATGCAGTCATGTGTCAATTTGTTTGAATGTGCCCCCTGTGATCTGGTGCACTATTAATTCTTTAGAGGATGATGTGCTCCATCTTTGATGAACCATGTTAACTAAGGATGGTAGAAAAAAGGTACAAAGCACACTTTAAGGTCCTTTCTTGCTGCTTAAAAAGTACTAACGATAAATGTTAAGATAAATGAGCAATAGGCAACATATATGAACAATGGTGTCATAACTTCATCTCTAACCTAACCTGGGGCCCAAACTCAGGTCCATCTGTAGGTGTGCATCCTTAATAAGGCCCTTCTAGCTTATTTTGTTAATAGTTTCACACAGCATCCATCCATCTTCAACTGGTTGTCCCTAGAGTCACCTGGTACTGGTGCCTATCTCCAAGTGTCTGTGGGTGAAAAGCAGGGTACGCCGTGGATTGGTTGTGAATCCATTACACAAACAGACAAACACACCATTTGTATTTCTGCAAATATTAAGACTTTACATTGACATTGTTACTGTATTTATGACATAAACCTTAACCTTAGCCATTATCACCATTTGCCTAACCCTAACCTGTACCTGAAGGTAATTCACTCCATACCTCTAAACTGATTCTCTAAGGTTATAAATGGGGGACTACCACGGTAGGACCAGCCTTCGGTCCCCATTGGTCCTCAGGAGGTAGGTAAATATACCGAAAATGGTCCTAAATATCAGAAGGTAAGTAAATATACCAAGTACACACATACACAACCACATGTTTATATTTTTATCCAATATAAGACCTTAAACTATCTCACATTGTTTGAAGTTACTGCATTTATGCCTCAACCTGACATTTAACCTAACAATTACCAGTATACTCTAACCCTAATCTAAAGTTAACCCATGCCATATCCATAAACTGACTTTCTTGCATAAAAAAATGGGTCAGAGTATTTTTAATTTCATTTTCACAAGCCCCCGTTGGTCATCAGATAGTAAATATACCAAACAAGTTCTGAAGAATGGAACATAAATAAGTACAAACACACACACCCACACCAAACTAAAGGCAATTTAGAGTCACAAATTAACCTTTTAGTAATGCTTTTGGATTGTGGCAGGAAGCCATAGTACCCAACGAGAACCTACACATGCACAGGGAGAACATGAAAATTCCACACAGGAAGTAATTAAACCCAGGACATTCTTGCAGCAAGACAACAGTGCTATGAACGGTGCCATCATACAGCCATTTTCAGATGAGAGCTTTTATTAAATGTATAATTTAGTCAACCAAACCAAAACTGCCACCTATTAATGAACAGATAAACAACTTGTAAGATATTTAAGAAAAAAACTTTATTTGTGACTTCTTAATAAAACACATTACCAGGTTGATGAAATCATAAGAACCACTATTATCACGGCAACAATGATATCAGGTGTACAAAAAAGTCATGAACAGATCTGCACGGACACAGTGGACCGGTTTGAGCCAGTCACAGCTCACGCACCCAGCGACTGAGGAACATTCACTATACACAAGCAGAGATTACATCAACTTTACTAGTATGTTTTTTTTTTACATTTGTTGTTTTATATACATTTTTTTTCTTATTTTTCTTTTTTTTTCTCTACAGGGGAACAAACAGATATGCATGATGAATAAATGGATTTATTTCACATTAGTGTTTGATCTTTACAAAGCTCAACAGAGGTTTAAGGACGGATTTTCTTAGCTATGAAAATCGTATGGATAAAAACATGAAAAAAGGCCTTTAATAGTAGAACACAACAGCATTGCTTATATCTAGACAATTGAAGTAGTTTTCAGCAGGATAAAAATGTGATTCTTTTAGGCTTTTCCACAATTTTCTGTTTACAATAGTGTCTTCATGAATCAGATGTGTGTTTACCTTGGGATCGATGAAGGCGAGTCTTTCAACATGTGTGTATTTTCTTGGATCGGATCTATATGTATTCCAATAAACATCGGAGAGAGAAAAAAAACATATTTATGTATATATAATATCTATATAGAATCTGTTTCCTTTGCTTACAACATGCAAACAGCCACTTGGTGATCTGACAGCACAGACATATGTCTGCAGAAAGTTCAGGGAGATGGGAGGGACCGGGCTGTAGAGCACCACCTACGTACACACCCCAAAGGTGATTTGCAATACAATGGTCTAAAGAAAGGAACACTGAGGTGAAATTTTCTGGCGCTTTTAATTGTATTTTTTTGATACCCACTGCTTTGAACAGTCTGTCTGGCGAACAGTGGATCATATTTTGATCCCCACTCAGGTTCAATGCTTGACATGGCACTTCCAGGCAACTTTGTTTCAGCGAAGCAATAAAGCAATAACAATAACAGTAGAAATAATAGCAGAATTGTATTCTTTTTCCCCCAAATAACCACCAGTAATAGCTCAACAAAAACATTTCACCTCCATTTATTCATACCACCCACCCTATTCCAGTTAGTATTAAAACCTTAGGCCGTTTCCATTAGCAATGAACTGGGCTTCAACCATTTTATAATTGAGTTCAGTTCAACCTAAGATGATCAGTTCGTAATGAAGAACTCCAATGTCTCTCCTCAAACAAAAGACAGTCATGCTGCCCAGCAATGTCTCTGTCTTATGCACTGGACCAACATTTTTCACTCCTCTCTGACTCCTCTTTTGTGCCTGTCCTTTATATTCAGAAGAGCACTTTCTGTTCACTTGTCAGGCGTATTCACCATGCCAAGTACACAGTCCACGCAAGAGGTGACAGAGCTGTCAACAAAGAGCAGTCAGAAGGTGGGACTCACTGGCAGAAGCGCCTAGCCTCGGTCTGAGCCGAAGCTGAACTCAAAGAAAGGGGTAAATGCGAGTGTGGTGCGTTATATTCCTGCGTTGCTATGTGTGGATATATGAATATACACAGATGTTTTACTCTGTTAAAACTGCACAGTTCACTGAAGGAGAGTGACTGGAAGGATGTCGTTGAACCATGTAGATCTGAGGAGTCAAGGGAAGAAACAGGCAGCAGGGGCAAGCAACTCCTACAAGCACTGAAGCAGTTGAGGCAGTGGCGCAGAGCTTGAAGAACAACTACTTAACATTCAAAGACAGAAGCGGAGGAAAAGGGGCTTGAACAGAAATGAAGCGACAAGCAACATTCCTGCTTCTGAGGCATATAATACACTCTAGTATTAAGTACTGACCTTCAGTTCTTCAGTTTCCACAAAGGAGGGAGGATTCTTGGTTTCAGTTATATTTTTTACTTTTCCTAGTTGGTAGACAGTCTGTGTGTTTTTAACCTATTTTTACCTGCAAGTGTAAGATAACAGTCTGTATTTGTGTCTGCCTGGGTGTATTATTAAGCTATTGAGCTGTCTCATGTTTTAAGAGAAAGGTTTAGTGGCTGCCTGCATCAGCTGCATAAAGGCTCTCTATTTATTTCCAGTTTCCGCTTGACAAGGAACACTACAAAAATCAGTTTCAACGTAACCTTATGGAACAACTATATAATTAGGCAAGCAATAAAGCAAGTGCAAATGATACATAATCACAAAACTGCACTCACTAACAGTAAATTAGCATTTTTATCCCCTTTTTTGTTTGCAAACAGCACATTTTTGCATTAGCGGTATAGCAAAGGTGTTTTCATGTTCCTGTCCATTTTCTACACATTACGTAACACAACCAACAAGTTAAACATTCATTTACAAACTAAATAGAATTATTATAGATTGTAAGTAATGAAATCTCACATTAATTTAGCATGTGTTTGATAGTAAAAAATCTAATTGTAAATAAATATAACCCAGTTGGAGAGTCTCAGGGTTCTTGAGTTTCAGTAAGTTTATGCAATATGGAATAGTCCAAAAGGAAAATCATAAAAAAAAATAAAAAACTTACAACAGCTTTAAAAGAATTGTTAGCAAAGAATAATGTCAGAAAATGGACAAAAACATGTTAAAACATTTCAAATATATTCTAACCATTACACTATTTTCCCATCAGTCTAATAGAAACTCAATTTTTAGCAATCAGCAACATGTTGAAATTGCTGACAAAATACTCATAAAATTAACTCTGTACAATCAATTTCAGTATCTCGCTAATTTCAAATGAACTAGCAGTAACTAACCTGGGGACAAACTTGCAGTATAGTTAGTGCAACCCAGTGCAGGTTGTTAGTCCATCCAATCTGTGGCTCCATTACGACTTGGCTCTGTTGGAGCGTGATCCAACTTCTCTCAGCCACCTCATCCTCTTAAAGGTGCTTGTCTCATGTTAAGTATACAGGAAACGTCTGAACTTTTTTATTTTTTCCCTTTTTTACAAAAGACCTCAAGTTTTGAATTCCTAAAAGCCCTCTGCAATACTGAAAATCAAAGCTTACTTTTCATTAGTTATATTTCATTTTGGCTTTGACTTCACACTGGCTTGGCAATAAATGAAAGGGTGCCAGAGATGTTAAAACCAGCAGCTTCAGCTGACAGCGCTCAGATACAAATAGAGCACCATCTATGGTGCATTTCTGTTGTCAATGTACAAAGCAGATAACGGTTTGGGGGACTGGATGGTAAATCACAGGAAGGCTAATCTAACAGTTTTTTTTTTTTGTTGTTGTTTGAATTTGGTCCAGTCTTTGGATTAAGAATATTTGTAGTTCGGTTAACATGAGACCCAAAGCAGATCAAATGAGCCTTTGGCCGCTGTACAAGGTCTATGCAAACATGGTTCTCCTGGTTACATTGTGCATTTGGTTTATTTTTCTGGCTCTGGAACTGGGACGATAGATTATGTAGTAGCTCTACTTTTTGGTCACCTCATTTTCCTCTAATCATCCCCACTGTCATCCTTTCCTTTATCTTTTTTGTCCTTCTTGTCTTTCTTCTTCTTTTTCTTCTTCTTGGCCTCATCCTTCTTGCCGAAGCTAATGAAGTCACCTTTGTCATCCACAGGGCCTGGGTCATGGCGGATGGAAATGATGGCTGGAGATCCAGGGATGATAAAGGCTTCGGGGGGAATCTCCCCAGGTTTCAGTGGCTGAGGAGGGATGTAGCCTTGTCCAGCCCCATATCGGAAGTGCCAGCTATTGCTGTTGACTCCAGCACCCACCGGGGGAGAGAGTTCTCCACCCCCCTCTCCATCTAAAAGACATGATAAATGTTAAATAGTATTTCCACTAGTTAAAAAATAGTTTTAAAATAGGCATTGTTGTATTTTTAGTTTATTTAATGGTAAATAGAGTGTGTAAAAGTTCAAGAAACATTTAGCAAAAGATGTCACCTCATTATGCATAATGCTTAAAACTTAGATACAAGCAAATTGGCAGAAACTTTAAGAAGTTTGAACTATATCTTTAAAAGAAATATTTATAAGGATAATAAATAAATTGATAACAATTTCTTGTTCATATCATAATCTATCATTACCAAACCAAACTACTGTTTATTTAGATATCTTTAAAGCTGACTATATCAAATGAACAAAAAATATTAACAATATAATAATAAAAGCAGTTCAGAAAAACGTCTTAAAGTTAATAGGGTTGTTCTATATTTACTTTAATAGGGTTGTTTCACCATTTATCTCATAGATTACTGAGTAATCAGTTGTTATTCTGAACTTTTAAATATTTCTTTCACACCACAGCAAATCCCCATTTTTTCAGACTGTTTTAATGACAAGCTTCTTTGTACAATGTCAATGTGTTAGCATCTGTTAGCAACAGTTAACAGAAAATCAAACCTTATGTTTCTTTTAAGTTAGATTATTTTTTTTTTAGATCAAGAAAGTTTTCTTTCTACATTTAAGCCTGTGCTTTGGTGAAAATAAGACGAAATTGTTGAGCTGCCGTGTGGTTGTATGACAGTCAGCTAAAAAAAAAAGGAAGGCACAAATTGGCTAACAGCACCCGGTTAGAATAAAGAAACCACAACTCCTTATATTGTGATTCCGCAGTTGCATACACGTACAATAGATTTTTAAAACAGTTTTGTTTTCTGTTTAACCTTTATCATTTATCTGCATAAAAATGCATTCCTGATCCCTGCAAACCGACTGTTAAAATTTGTTCTTGGACACTTAAATGTAATACTGTGTCATTCTACCTTTTGAAACATTACAAAGAAAAATAATAAGCATAGTTATAACAGTAATATTTATACATTTTAGAACAAAGTCTTAGTCCACTTAGCTGAGTGACTTTAAAATGCTTCTATTTTTTAAATCTTATGTATCTGATTAATTCTGATGCATTTAATAAGAGTTAAAGTAGGGGTTACTAAACACTTCCCTTGCGGTAATTAAAGATTTATGTCTAGTAAAATTTGGTGAAATATCTTAATCACAAGTTGCAAAGAAGAAACAGATGCTTATTTACTTAAGATGGATGAATTCACAATTGTTTTTACAGTTTTTTCTTTTGTTTTAAACTTAATACAAAATAAGTTCACAAAATGTATATATTGTGTAACGATTGTATTATTTTCACACATTGAGCAAACTAGGAATTAAACACCACAGTGTATTCACCTGGAGTTAGTCGCAAACAACTATTTCTTTATTTATAGGCACTTAGCAAGATCTCATCGCAGACAGTCTTGCAATATTAAAATGGCATAATATTTCTTCTCCAAGTCATGTCTATCTCAAAAAGCACTCACCGGAGTCTGTCGGCACATTGCTTTGTCTCATGAAATAAGAAAATGGAGGTGACTACTTTAAACCTGACAACCACAAAGGTTTTGTTATTCAAATGGACAATTATTTTCTATGAACTCCAAAGAACTTTTCACCACACTTTCACTGAATTTTGGAGACGTTATAAAAAAAGAAAGCAAGAGGGTGACTAGGGATGAAATAGTATTTTAAACAGAATACTACAACTAGTTAATCATTTGCTGCGAAAGGTTCTGTATTTTCCAACTAAATTTGTCCTCTCTTTTTTCAAATGCTAAAATACTTAGACTGTCCTCAGAGTAAGAGGGTTATTTTATATAGTGATTTCCTCATTTTCAATCAAATTCAATTCAGTTTATTTTATATAGCGCCAAATCACCACGTCATCTCAAGGCACTTCACAAGGACAATTAATTAAAATCACACAGTCAGATTAGTTAAAAGTTTTCTATTTAAGGAAAACCAGCTGATTGCATCGAATCATTGACTCAACAGCAATCCCTCACACCAAGCATGCATCTAGCAACAGTGGAGAGGAAACACTCCCTTTTAACAGGAAGAAACCTCCAGCAGAACCAGGCTTAGTGTGAGCGGCCATCTGC
>JAUZNJ010023166.1:0-16947 GCA_034780135.1 Jordanella pulchra | reverse complement strand
ATGACCATCGGCCGATAGAAAATAAGCCCAAATCGGCCGATAGTTTAGGTGACCGATATATATCGTGCATCTCTATTTATTTTAGTAGCATAAACTTAAAAAAAGGGGGAAAAACGTTGATCATCAAAATGTACTGAAAGCCTTCTAGTCTGGTTTTATAGGACATAATCCTACATGAAATATCACATTTATGAAGCATAGAAATGCTACATCGAAAAAAAAATACTTTTTTGTCAAAAAACGTGTGATGAGTCTGGCATTAATAGCTGAATAAATGGGAAAGGCATCTCAGTGAAAGATCTCTGATACTGCGGGCCTTTGGAGAGGAACAAAGGGATCTTGTTACATCGCCTGACATCATGGACTCTTTGATACACCAGGACACTAGATTATAATCTGGTGGCTGCTGCTGTCAGGAAGTTACAATGGATTCTGTGTCTGTTAAACTATTGACCAAAGGGCCAATAAGTTTGATATGGGGACCTATGTAGAAAAGTAAATCTTTTTTAGATTGGAATAGTTCTTTTTCTTCACAGCAATTAAACTTAAATCAAAGGCTTAAATCTCTGGAGGTCAAAAAGGCTAAACAGTCTAACAAGGTTCCCATTGCCACTAGAACAGGGGTCTGAAATATGTGGCTCCGGAGCCACAAGTGGCTCTTTGGACCTTCTACAATAGTGGCTAAAATTATATAAAGAAAGAAAAAGTCATGTGTGATAACAAATATCAATCTTAAAGCTTTAGAGTGTCTTTTAAGAATATCTGAGGTGAATTTCCACAACAATGACACTAATTCCCTTTTCCCACTGGCTAAAAACAACAATTTAGACCCGGGATCAATTTGCTTTAAGTGGCAGTGGAACGGCTTGGCTCTGATCGGCATATAGTGGGAACAGCAGAGCCGGGTCAGCACTCTTATTTATCAGATACAATTGAGCGCAACGTCAGACATCAAAACACCACACCAGTCATGTCTTATCTAGTTTACGTTCGATAAATATGGTGCAGCGATGGTGAGAGAGATTGGGACAGATAAAAGATCAAAACAATAAAGTATCTTCTGACTGACACTGACTAATTTCTGGCTTCCTTACATGTTGCTCCCCAATGTGTACTTTCTGGATTTCTGTCGCAGTGGTGACAGCATCAACTTACCCAGCATGATGATGTCACCAGACACGTAGCTTCCTGTGCTGCTCATAAGCTACGCAGCTTGACAGCAGGGGTCAGATTCAGCTTTTTTTGCTAGTG
Source organism: Jordanella pulchra (assembly GCA_034780135.1). Lineage (NCBI taxonomy): Eukaryota > Metazoa > Chordata > Actinopteri > Cyprinodontiformes > Cyprinodontidae > Jordanella > Jordanella pulchra. The sequence goes on along the minus strand of JAUZNJ010023166.1, from coordinate 15,696 downwards.
GGAAGAGAGACAAATGTCGAATATTAGCGGGTCAATCTGTGTTTGAAAAACCCGCTAATTTCAGTGGGAAAGAGGATTTCTCATGATTAGCTTCAAAATTATGTTTTATAGCACAAAATATTTTATGAAGGAAAATCCATGTTTCATATTATGAAATGTTTCATACGTATATTTCTAATCTAAAAATACAAATAAATTGTATTGGTTGTTTAAAAAGGCAACAGATTTTACTATGGCAGATATTTAACAAAAAAACTGTCTTTTATTAAAAGGTTGTATAAAAGTCAGGCATCACAGATCCTCCACCAAACCCAACAATGAATATTTTCCACATATAGGTACAGGACTGATACCATCTATAAGATACATCTATAATTATTAAAACTATAGGTTGGAAATATCTTATATTATTTATATTTTAATTATTAGGTTATAGCACAGCATTAAAATATTTGATTATTCTGAGTTATATGCAAATTATAACTGTGGAGGGTAGTGAATTTCTTATGTCTTAGTTTGTAAAATGTTGTTAGAATAAAGAAAGAGCAGTTTATTATAGCAAAACAACAAAATGACTCCTTAATTTGGTTCTTACATCTCCTACTGTTGTGTATTATCATTAGCATCCAAGACAATTAGATTTCCTGCTTGTATCTCTGAGCTTCCATCCAAATTACAGATATGTCATATGTAGGTTTGAAAAAAGACCCCCACGGGATTCATTTTTAATAGAGCTCTGCATCTACATGGGCTTCTGAGAAGCTTTCAAGCAGACGGTAATGTACATGTGACTTGATTATGCAGCATTAGCGTATTTATTATGACGAAACAGCTTTTGAGCTGTCGCGGCTAAGGCTGTCTCGTTGCCTTTAAACACTTTTGGAGTCCATTTGTGGAATTAAAGTTGCAAATGAACGCTGCTAGAACAGACTAAGAGTGGGCTGTAAGATAATCATTTCACCCAATGTTAATGCTTCACGTTGCAAGCATTGCTGCATTTTGCTGTTTTGATTTCAACTTCAAAAGCAGCGCTGTCAATTTCTTTTCTACGAGTGAGGTCTTTGCTGTTACATGCAGGTTTAAAATAAAAATATATGTGTGTTAATTAGTGTCTGTGGGGGTGCTGGTTTTAAATCCCTGATGGAGTCGGGCAGTTTACCTCCTTTTTTTCATTTTTTATGTTAAAACAAAACTAATCAGCTCCTTGCTGTGCCTCAGTTTATATAGAGCATGAGGAGACTAGCAATCCTCTTATGCAACTCTTGAGACACACACACAAAAAAGCAACTTAAATTTCAAACTATTCCAGCAACCCGAAGTAAGAGTTAGACAAATAGAAGATTTTGGCTCGACTGAGAAAAACGGAAAGAAAAGACTTCCAATTTCTTAGGTTGCAAGTCACAAGTGGTATAAGCTGTAATTACTGTAAACACAGGCGACAATAAACTGGGAGTAATTGGCAGAGGGCGTATAGATGCAAATGGGTGTCATGCATTGATATCCTGCTTCTGCTGAATACTGCTGATGTGCATCAACGGTCCCATCTGCAGAGGCTGAATGCAGCTCGATTTTTGACTGAAAGGCATAGCTGAGTGTTTAGCTTCTCAGCTGTGTAGATCTTTTGTTGCAGCATGGTAAGAATAAGGATCTTTCTTTTGACAAAGAGTTGGTTGTTTAAATGATATTAGTGAGCAAGCAAGCAGGGGAGATGATTAGGAATGGCCACATATCAAGAAAGTAGAGAAAAGTTAATGTTGTGATAAATTTGATCTATTTAAGTGAAGAATGAAGCCTGTAAAGCTTCAAATAAAGTTTTATTCATTTCGTTTTTGAAGTATATCTCATTTTTCATTGTTTTTCGGGGTGTTTTTTCATACGAAGCGCATTGCATATGCTCCCTGTATATGATTTCAAACAAATCCTTTCGTAATTAGGTTCCTCTGCAAATGTTCCCTTTTTGCGCTCCGGGCCTCTGCCGTGGCTTCCTGCTGCCACAGCGGTAAAACAAACCACAAAGGTGAAAGCAATAATCCGAAAAGGCACTCAGTGAGGCCAGGAGCTTGATCACGTTTCAGCTAGGACACATTCATTACCAATGCAACATAAGCATTCATTAATGAGCTGGAAAATGGCAAGTAATCAAATTTCTGCCACATATGGGAAGAGGAGCCGAGGAAGGACAGTTAGGGCCAGGTGGGCTGCTTTAAAGCTTTGGAGCTCCTCTCACATTAACCCATCTCTTTTTTTTTTCTTCACTGCATCCACAAAACAAGATGGACCATTATAGGTGTGCACAAGTGGACGAACAACAATGGGCTTTTTGAAAAGCTTTTCAGATTCCCATGAAGAATTCCTTTAAATTTCGGGAGCAGTGCTCCTGTTCCTACGCAGCAATCTCATCCAGAGAAAAGCCTTTGTGCCTACTCTATTGTACAAGTGCGATATTTAGAGCAAAGCGTTCTGAAAATCAATATCCACTATCAGCAGAAGAATGACATGTCTTTACTAAATATGGCAAATGGAGCAGGGAAAGATTACTAGTCGAAGCAAGTTGTTGTGTTAAGAAGGCTAATCGATGTGGCCACTGTATAGGATTTTGTATCTTTAGACACTAACGTTGCAATATGTGTGGTTAAAGTTGCTAAAGTTAAGAGTTTTTCTTTGAAAACTTATTAACCCAAATGTGTTGTTTTTTTTATTTACACCCATTTAAAATGTAACTGAGATATATTTCAGATTTGTTTTTTTAACATACCTTTCATGCGATTTCTTTAAACTTTATATAATTACTTTAAGGCAGCAACCCTCTCATTATTGGCAATACCTGCTAAAGATGAACAGATTTATTGTGCCAGCAGTGTTGACTGTAAAAACGTGTTTAGTATTATCTTTACTTTAAGGTGCATAAAACTGGAGAAAAATAACTTTATCGACCAAAATCATAAAAAAAAAAAAAAACGAACCAGCTGAGGTGATTACTTAATTCACAGCTTTTTTGTTTCCCAAGGGTAAAAATCTAACTCCACACACGCGTCATTTCTACTGTTTAGGAAAACAAATGACATGACATTAGAGTAAGGTAATCAATTAAATTTGGAAAACCCTGTTATGTCTAGAGTCGGAGCAATTAAAAAGCAAAGCTAAACAAACAAAAAACCCTGCAGGAAATACGACAGACAGTCGTAAATTAACATTTCCAAAGCTCCCTGTTAGAGAACTACAGCTGCAATTTCAGTGTCAGATTATGCTGTTTCAACAGAAGCTGTGTTTGTTACAAGTGTTTTTTTTTCCTTACATGTTTGCTTTGGGTTGCAATAGTTGTGAGTAGCTGTATTTTAATACAGATCAGGCTTTATACCATGAATGCCTTCAGAGAAAGGAGGGAACATGCACCAATTCTCCATCATTGCGACCGTTCGTAAAGATTTTCTCATTGTGTTGATGAAGAGGCAGGAAAACTTACCTTTGAGCATGTGATGTCTTGAAACCAGTCAGAGGGTCTTTAAACTCCAGCTCTTGTTTGGTGTTCTCTGTCTGCTTCATAAGAGTTTATTGAACCTGGTCTAAGTACAGAACTGGACTCTGAACAAGACTTACTGACGTGAGGCTTGAAGCCTGACCCATTTGCTCTGATCTAGACAAGCAATTGTAATTTCGATTTGCTCAAGAAGCCCTTGCTGGTTCAGATGGAAGATCAGTCATGCAATTATTCAGATATATAGGAGTGAGTAGCTTCTCGTTAGATGTTCGTTTTTAGGCTAAATCTGAAAACGCCGTTTTCAACGTCTTTTCAACTTTTACTGTTGTATCTTTTTTTTTGTCAGATCTTTTTAACAATCTGAAAATTACGGATTTTTACCTTTCACTATTCTACCAAATGTAGACATTGTTTCACTGTAAATCATGTCGTCTTTTCGACCTTTTTTGTTGTATTTGAGTTTCTCATGCAAATCAAAGTCGTACTACAAGTGAACAGGTGTGCAGCTCTCAAATGTAACACGTCCATCACTCCATAAAAAATCCCAATGGATATCTAGAAAGCATCAGGGTACAGAGTTGATGTGTTTTTCTGCATGCTGATCCAATGTTTGTTGTCTAACTCCCTCTTAAACAAGGCCAAAAAAAGAAAAATGAATGTACTATGTTTTTTTTTTTTAAGGAAAACTCAGGATGATAAAATGACTTTTGAGCTTTAGGTAATACTTTGCATGTACACCGAGCTCACGTTAGCATCATGAAATGGCATCAGAATGCTTTTTCCATTTTTCCTAATGCTGCAGAGAGTCAGCTCGCCGCTCCAGCCTGCAGTAATTACGTCTGTTGGGAAGGTTAGTATGCAGATCATGTGAAGACTTATTGTATTCTTATGCAGCAAAGCGCATTAGCCAACCTTTGCCTTTCCCTTGGAAACCCCTGATATGCTTGTTTTGTTGTTAAATTCATGTCAGTGTTTTTGTTTTTTCATTCCTTTTTTTTCCAAGTTGAGACTATTTGCTCTCAATGATATTCTGTTTTTCCAGCGGTTGGTGTTGCTGAAAAGGCCCCGATGCCCCAAGGCATCGCTGCTGCCTGCTACATTGGACACTTGTGGGCATATCAAGCATTTTCTCAATTTAATTTAGATTTATTCTTGCTCCAGAGTTGCTGTTGCCACGGATGCTCTGATTTATCCTCCAGACATACCACCGTTAGGATTTTTAGGCTGATTAAATGTTCCGTGTAAATCAGCTGGTGAACTATTTGAATAGACTCTTTTTGACACTAATCAGTTATGAAATAATTATTCATATTAAGCTAAAAAAAACAGGATCACAGTTCTGAGACTTGTCTTTGTTCTGTCACTTTTTTTCCTTCTTTTTACATACATGGTATTATTGTACAGTGAAAGTGGAGCAGAGGAGGCTCTCTTTTGAAGAACTAATTATCTTTTTCTCTGACACGACAGTCATTGTTCTTAATAAGCTTTGGTATGCCAAGGAGCTTGTTGGCTCTTGCTGTACGATGTGGCTAAAGTAAACATTGACAAATCATTTGTAGCGCCAGCACGGACCATTAGTGAATAAGAAGTGTTTTGTGGTGTAAAACAATTATAAAGCAGGTGTAATTGACTTTGTTAGGATTTTACGGCACTCTAAAATAATGACCCTTTTTTTATATATAGGTGAGCCAAATGTGGAAAAAGGAATTACTTTTGTCCTACTTTCAGTTTCCTTCCAAGAATAATCTCCTACGTCTTACCCGAGCATGTCTATAAATGTCATGCTTGATGAGAAAGTTGAGCAGGCACCTCAGCTTCAGAAGCTGACGTCAATCATTGTCGAACACTGACCATTTCTCTGGTGCTGTTTCCCACAACCTTTTCAAGTTCATTGATTCCTGTTTTTTTTTCTTCTCTTTTCCTGACGTGCTTCCCACACATCTGCTTTTTTTTTCTTTACCCACCACCAGCAATCCCATCATTTCATGTGCAACAATTCACAGCTCTTAATAGAAAAATTAAATGTCAGCGAGGCGATGCTGCAGCACTAAAACAGAGATAGACCGTGTTACTTTCCTCTTTTCTGCTCTGGTCACTTGTTTGGCTTTTTTTTTATAGGTTCTAAATGATGACAGCATTATGGTTTGTATCAAACGGGACATTTATCTGAAGGTATGTTGGTTTCCGTGTTATCTGCAGCATTGACTTTTTAGGCAATGAAAGATCGTAACATGAAAGCACGGTCGCTCTGAGTGATCGCACCGATACTAAGATGCTCTTAGTTCTGGCCTGTCGATACCTCAGCTGCAAGATAAGTTCCCCATGTGCTCTGTGCATCTCCGCTCTCTGGGCGGTGAGGCTGTTTCAGGACCCAGTCTGTGTGAGTAATACTGCTCGCTGCCTCCCATTGCAGTCGATTACTTATCTATTGATTGAAACCAGCGTTGTGCAGATGGATGCCTCTGGGGTGTGACAAGTGCCTTAACAATCCCGGAACCTAATGCTCCTTAATGTCACTTAGGGTCCTTGTTAAATAATGTCCCTTCTCTAAGTCACAAGGATTCACTCATGGTCAATCTTAGCGGCACAGAAAAGGAATCCATTTCGACCGGTTGTCTTCAAACCAGAAGATCCACGGCTTCAATTACATGTGGGCTCTCCTTGCAGCAGCTGAGAAGTAATAAATACCATTAAGGATGGTGGAAATCCTTTAAATACACTTTGGTCATCTTCTTCCTGCCTGACAATCTGGCAGTGAATTCTGGACGGCCACAGGGAGCAGCTTGTGAGCTGCAGAGCCTGGTTTCTATTGCTTATCGCTTTTGATTAAGCTGCTGGGAAGATGAAGTCACAAAGGCACTCAGATTTTTACACACACAGCAAAGCACTGACCTAGTATCAAGGTCTGCAAAGGTTTCAAAAAGCTCAAAACCAATTAAAAATATTCACTCGCTTCATATTCATACTGAAGGGATTTCAGAGAAAGAATCAGATTGAGCTTTCTGGGGCTGCTTGAGGCCTGGGTTGCAGGCACTGCCCCTCCCACACATGTTGCTGCTCATCAGCAGACTGAAACTTTGCAAGGTATAGTTTAGCTTTTCGACATGTTTTCAGGTGAGAGTAATACAGTCATTGTGTAGAACTAAAGGGGCTTCATCCAAATTAAGTCAGTTGATTTATATAGGATCAATTCATAACAAATGTCATTTAGAAGCACTTTACAGAGACAAATCAACCAGATCATACAGTCAGACTGATTAAAAGTTTTGTTTTAAGGAAAACCAGCGGACTGCTTTGAGTCATCGCCTCTACAGCAATCCCTCACACTGGGCATACATACAGCAACAGTGGAGAGGAAAAAACAGGAAGAACCCTCCAGCAGAACCAGGCTCAGTGTGAGTGGCCTTCTGCTGAGGCTGACTGGGGTTCAAGGAGAGAGAAGCATTTTTTTAATTTATAGTAGCTCCAAATGTGTCTATCTAGGTAAAAACAGTTGAGCAGATGAGCTCCAAACATAATCAGACCAGAAAAAGCTACTTTGATGAGAAAAAACAGAGATAATGAAGCAGAATTATGTAAAGTGGTCTCTATGTCTTCCAGCAGCATAAGCCTATATCAGCATAAGAGCTAGCTCAGATAAAATGATTTTCAGGCCCAGTCTTAGAAGTAGACATTGTTTATTTCCATTAAGGCAACACTATTTTAGAGTAGCAGTTGGCCATAAACGGCGTGTTTGTTCCACTGACTGCAGGCTGGTTTCCAGAGCAGATAATTGACTAACTTACCAGCTTTCTTTCTATTTTTTCCCCTTGCTGGTCATCGTTTTCACCAGCAATGCTTTTATGGAGCTCATTTCAAAGATATGCTAAATTTGAAACAGGATCATCAAAAACCCAGGAGCCCTGCTCTATGTATCGTATATGTCACATGGATTGTATCATATAAACCTCTAAGGTGACCTTTTCTCCGCCTCAGTGTGTGCTTTACATAGATAAATGAGAACAGACACAGCAACAAAAGCAGGAGCCGACATCCCGACGTGTCTTTGGAGAAAGTGGCCCAACATCAGATATCATCTTAGATTCTTTAGCTGCAGAAGCATTTCCATACCAAGGACATCCGCTCCGAGAACAAAGAGTTTTTTGTTTTGTTTTTTCTTTCCCTCCTATCTCCGTCTGTCACGGCACAACAGCCAAACACCTCATTCTGAAGAAGGCCGCTTCTGTCACTTTGCATTCTTTGAGTTTTTGCTGTTTCCCGTTTTATTTTCACAGATCGTCAATTTTCATTAAAATCAAATAATGCCCTCAATTTAGAAAATCTTGATTTGTTTTGAGGTGAATAAAGAACTGGAATGCCTTGTTTTGTTTTTTCAATAATCCATAGAGACAACAGCGGTTTTATTTGTGTAGCTGATCTTTGAAGGCTTTTTATAACATCCTTAAAAGTAAATATGATGTTTCTGCTACAGAGTGAAAAACAAATAACCTTTTTATTATAACTACAACTACTTTATTGAACTTTTTCACCTCCTTCGTTGGTTCTTTTAATTTGAGCTCTAGTGATTTTCATAAGTTCCTTGCAGGGATTTAAAAAAGATATTTTCTAAACTACATTGTGCCTCATTTCCATAGAGCAACCCTTTGGCACAGAGCTTTCATTTAGTTTTGTATTTGTTTCTATCTATTGTTGTATCTGTTTTTTGCAGGACAACGATCCTTTTCAAACTGCTTTTAGGAAAATTCAGCTCGCTTGAGGTGGCTTTTCATTTTCACCTGCACAACGAGCGAGAGCAAACATCCTCTGTGAGTTACCAGACTTCACTTAACCACAAGCTTGCGAATAGCTGGACACCGGTGGCCCGTCTCAAGCAGAATACAGTGATAACTGAATATCCCGCTGAACTCCACCATTTGCCATCTCGGCTCCCTCATTTACCATAGATTTGTCTTGATGATTTCCTGCTGGAAATCAATGATTCACTCACTTTCAGAATAGCAGCTCCTCTGAGGGTGTTGGCTCCGTTCTCCCAGCGGCAATGATTTCAATCAAGAGGCATGTGAATTCTCGAGGCCTCTCTCCATAGAATGAAACAGCCTGTAATAAATTGGACAAATAAGTCATTTCTCTGTGGAGGGTGAGTTTAAATAGATTCAATATTGAGACCTTTCTCACATGTATGCATTCTTAGACACATGCAAACAGATGTAGAAAATGTGACTCTGTGTTCACTATCTAAATGTAAAGGTGTATTTTTTCATCTGTTATGGATTTCAACATCCGAGTATTTGGTGCAGTAACAAAGGCTATTCCTGCTTGTATACACATGCCTAACAATGGTGACCTTTATCAGCTTCCATTTGCAGCACTTGCAGCTTAAAGGATGAATTAAATAAGGCAAGGGAGCCAGAAACATCTTCTGAGCTAACAACAGACCTGAGCATTTGAAGGCCACATCTGGCCCATTATATGTCACTGACTGGAAATTATGAAATCAAACATATCTAAGATTTGATATCTGCATGCAAATCTTAATGCCAGTTCTTATTTGGAAAGATGCATTGATTTTAAAGGTTGTCATGTGCAGATTTTGGTACGTCTGTTGCTTTGTCTTGCAGCATAAACAGGCTTAGAATGAGAGCAAGTTAGTTTGTGTAACAAAGAAAGAACATTGAGAAGGAAAGAAAATGAGGGAGGGGATGTTTTAAAGTTGACTAAAGGCAATTTTCTTTAGTTTTCTCTGGACAGGTGTTACAAAGTCACCCAAAAATCTATAAAACTACCCACAAATACGAGAATCACAGACAAAAAATATATATTTTTTAACCCCTCTGCAAAATAGGAAAAGTCTGAATATTACAACTAATAGGTAGGTAATTAAAATAAATATAATGATGTAAATATGAACCCAAGAAGATTATATGTTGAAAATAAGCAAAAGAAGCTTTAGCCATGCACTTTATAGGACCAGGCTAGTCCTCCTTTTTAGTTTTTATATAATTCACAGACTGAAATGGAAACAGGTCACATTATACCATTTGGGAAAAAACATTTTTGAGAGCCACTGTAAATATTTATCTCCATTTTTACAGCCCTTTGTATTATGAAAATTGAATATCTCATTTGTTGGTATGATAGCTCATGTTTAGTTTTCTTTTTTCAGTTTCAGCCAACAGATATATAAAAAATGTATTTAGAATTTTACTATGAAATGTGCATTTTAGAAAATATAGGGTTCAGTCTGCAGTCTGACACTGTTATTTACATGGCCACCTTTGGGAAAATAAACCCAGCCCCCCGATTTAACGAGAAGCTTTAAAACTTCTGTATGAAGCAAATGTTATATTTCTCTGTTTTGCTTCACAATACTTCCTGTGGAAAAGTAACCTCATCACTTTCCATCATTCTGTCTCGTGTTTGATCCTTCTAACATTAATTATCAAGCCTCAGTGAAGCTAAGGCCTCAAACTTCTTCTTTCTGTATTAATCAGCTCATTGTCATTTAACTTCTTCTTTCAGCCATGGAGTTCTGTCTCTTTAAGACTCCTCTGTATGACCTTGTCTCCCAGATGTTAGAAACTCCAGGCTTTGTTTTGAACTGTCGTGTGTGTGATGTATTTGTCAGACAGATTCATGCTCTCGGTTTGGAGCTAAAGGATGACATATACAGCTGCCTTAATCCTGTAATACCACTGCTAGCTGCATTAATCCCATATTAACATTTAAATAAGAATGTGTTATCCTGCACAGCTAATCTTTAAATGTTAGGAGCAATGTGTAAGAGCTAACTAACCACAGCAGGACCTTAAGAATCTAACCAGCCGCTGCAGGTGCTGGGAAACGGAAACATAGAGAACTGGATCCCACTTTGTTTCAGTGAAAATGACTCTTAATTTTCTTCCAATTAGGTCATGGTTTTAATAGTGGATCTAAGCCTGCAGTCACAGTGGGTTGTACAGAGATCTTTTTGCACTGCAATTTTTTTTTTTCCTTTATTAATGGAGGACTTGCCGCTCCCAGCCAGGTGGAAGCGAAGGAGTAATAAATGTAGCCCAATACATCATCCGCAGCACATTACAGGGGAGCTGGGGGGGTGATTATTCATGCCGGCAGGGGCATGAACAGACCTTTCAGGGGTTCATGGGCTCAAACTTTGAAAAGGGCGTCTCCGTCATCTTTCTCAACAGGGTAGGTAGATTCTCCCCATGGCTCCCATCTTGTTGACTTATCCAGTAGCCTGTATTTAAATAACAGCAAAGGTGTGATTTTCTTGTTTGCTTATTTTTTTATTTCTTTTATTCCAGCTGATTATTTGATGAGTTTGGATTGCTAGCGCATGTATTTATCGTGACCTTTTGTTTGTTTTCATGCACTTATAGTAATCACCATTGAATTCTTTTATTTTAATCATCAATGGGTCTCCAACAAAAGCAGCCTGTAATTTGCAATGCTTAAGCTAGATTGTTAACTTCTCCAAATGCATTTATAAAAAAAACGGTTTTATCAAGTCTCACTGAATCTTAAATCGTGGAATTAGCTTCTCAGATGTAATCAAGTCTTAAATTACGGCGCTTTCTGAGAGTCAACTTTTCTTGCCATCAGCAGCTTTCCTCGAGTCAATTAAATGCTCTTATGTTGATTTAGTCAGAGGATGGGGGATTCAAATGTTACAAGCAGGGTCCATGATGCTGCACAGTTTCCCTGCAAATCTATTCACATCCTGTCAGTGTTTTAACCTTTTCCCACATTACAATGACACACTTTAACGTATTCTATTTAAAAATAATAATTTTAAAGGAAAAGAGGCTTGCAATCCAAAGGTTGTTAGTAGATTCTAGTCTTCCCCATCACATGTCAGTTTGTCTCTGAGCAAGGCACTTAACTTCAAGTTGCTTACAGATCTGTGTATGAGGATTTGAAAGAATGTGGCTGAAGTGTAAATAACTCGAAGAGTTCAGTAATCTATATAGTTATTATAGGTTTATAGGTTATACTTATATACTAAAGGTATATTATTTGGTCTAGTAATCAGTAGGACTTTAACATCGCTATTAAATTCACAACATTTAGCAGTTATGCTCATTTTTATTTTCAAAGTTCCTCCAACTCAGTCAAATGGGATGAGAGCATATTCTGAGATTTTATTATAAGTCCTGCTGTAGATGCTGTAGGTCTTTACTTTGACTAGGCTATTTAAACACATAAATGTACTTTGATCTAATCCAGAGGTATAAAGCTCCCATCCTCGCATGCCACCATTCTGCAGCATTTGAATGCACCCCTGCTCCAACATGCCTGAATCAAATGAGTGCTTAATGTTTGGGATTTGCAAAACTTGCTGACATTTAATGAGGGTAAGACTTCGAAATACATCTAAAATTTGTCCTGCAGACCTATGGTATAAACCTTTCCACTGTAGCTCTGTACCTCTAAGGTTGCTGGCTGACACCCCCCCCCCCCAACTAAAGCTGGACAATATTTTAACTAAAACTGAGAAATGTATATGATATAAATATTGCAGCCGGTTCCAGATTGTCTTCCAGCTGTACCCCGTGTTCCTCCCCAATGCATAATGCTGCCACTACTATGCTTTAATGTATTTTTTTGTTTGTTTGTTTTTTTTCTTTTGTGCTACACACATTGTTTTAGTCTGCTACCACCCAACCAGACACCTCTCTTCTACTTGGCTTCTGCAGAACTGCAAATAGGAGTTTCTATGACTTTCTTCCAACCACTGCACATCAATAGACCTGTAGGTGACAGGGAAAACACTAAACTGTGCTTGCCTCGCAGATGTGATGGGCCCCAGCCTCTGGTAGAGGTGACGGGGGGAAAATGCAATCTGTCTTTCCTCTGAAAGGAATACGGGAAGGGGTTGTCGGGATTGCCACTGGACATGCAGCTCCGATCCTTTACCGCCTGGAAGAAAGGCTGTGTTTTACACAGTGACAACCATTTATAACTGCTGAACAGAAGCAGTTTCCTCAACTCATTGATTCAGGCAGGTTGTGTCATTTATTACCAGCTCTCATGGTACATTTGTTGTTAAAATTCACTCTACAGATCTGTAGCTTAACAGACGGAACATTTTCACTGAAATGTTATGAGAGAGAAAAGAAATAAAATGCAAAAATGTTTCCTACGAATTGTTGTTACAAAAAAGATGATTAAAAATATATTTAAGTTTATTTATTCCTTTAACTTGTTTTTTTTTTTTTTTTACATTTTGGTTAATATTTCCTCATAATGAGTAAATCATAACCACCACCTGGTAACTAAATATATGCAGAGCAGACATGACTACAATCACAGCATTATTACTAATCTGGCTTTAATTACAGAATTTCATGCGCTGCCACTTTTCATTTTTTCTTCATGAGATTTAGAGGGAAGGAAAAAAAAAGCAGAAGTCCTGATTGCAAAGATGTGAGCCGTGCCTCTAGCTTTTATATACTGCGATGCTTTGACAATTGTCTCTTTTTGTTACAGAAGATCTTAGAAATTACCAAAATAACATGACAGTTTTATCTGTTCAACATAATTCTGTCTGAAAGAATATTTCTTTGCTGCTTTGCTGTTATTTTGCTGCTGCTTCTTCTGCGTTGTGATAAACTTTTGCTTAGCTTTTAGATGCAGTTGACTAGAAATGAGTCGATTTAATGAGCAGGATACAGAGTTTGGTAAATAATTAGCAACATGGACTATTTCCTTGTTTTAAAGGTCTAAATAGCCTCGTAGCGACACAATGTATTCGGATATTCAGGTTGTACTAATTGCACAATCCCTCTGTCTTCTTCGTGAGCACATTTAAATCATTCCCTCCACTCTGTATGAGATAATTTGCTCTTGCTGCAGACTGACAGCAGCACTGCTGCTCTGAGTTACAGACTCTACTCGTCTTTGTTTCACTTCTTACTGTTTTTTAACCTTTATAAAGTAGCGTTTTTTCTCTAGCTCTTATTTGCTTTGGTAGCTTGTTTTTCTAGCTTGATTTGTTGATTGTTTTTATTGTCTCATTTGAAATTTGTTTGTGTCTCACAGGGGCAGCGGTGAAATCAAGTTATTACTTGAGAGAGCTTAGCTATTAGATTCCCCTTAATTGATTCTTTCACCTGCGAAGGCTGGGAAACATCTTTGTTATTTAATTTAGGGAGCAGAAGAGGGAAGACATTTACATTTTGAATTGAGGCTTGATAACCGATGGCTTTAAAAAAAAATCTAAATTCACTTTCAAGTTGGCATTTGGATTCAGAACCTGCCGCAGCATTAATATGTATTCTCTAATTCCTGTCTTTATTCCTGTTCTTTTGAAAATGAATGACTTGTGCTAAGCTCACCTTTACCTGTAAGTTAAACCACATCCTGCCATCTTGGAGGAATGGGTTCGTCATTCAAAGAAGGAAAATGTTCAAGTGAAATCAGGCCTGTCATGCTAGATCTAGTGTGACTAACATTTCCCCTTCTCAGAAGCTGAATTGTCATTAAAACCAAATCGACAGGATGGTTCCTTCAAACGTGGCCTTTCTATCAAGACACCTGCCTTGCATTTCAAAGCAGCAACTCAAAAAAAAGACCTGAATATGGATCCATTATCCAAATGACATTCAAATGCTCTCAGAGTGAGCCTATAGTTTAAGACTTCCATTTTCCAGGTAGTTTTACAGTCAAACAAGAAAGGCCCTAATTGCAGTTAGTCTCTAGGACCTTATTTTCTGCACTTTTCTCCAGAAAGAACAAGCTGACATGATGACTGGATTTATAAAAAAGGTCCCCTTATTAATTTTGATAATGATTCGTCTTACAATTGCAGCACTTTTACCATTTTTCAGTTTTATATACGCGGCTCTACATCCCTGATAAGATTAGTCCACTATCCTCATAGGTTGAAATCTATTGGTATATTTTCCAGGAGTAAAGTGCCTCTTTTCAGATATTTATTGCCAGTCACCTAATGCTTTGCTATTGTTCATGCACATTATGGGGTTGGATGTGGAGGCAATTTCTGTCTCTGTAATGTAGAGCGTGGCCATCAAGGCTCTTTATGGATTTGGAGAAAGCAGAGAAGGAGGAAAAGGCTGGAGCAGCCCTCGCTGTTCCTGGGAATGGTGAGGTTATGCTGAGCAGTAATGCTAGAATAGCAACGCAAACCTGTTGGTTTCTCTTTTTGTAAACAATGTGCAAATATGACAGATTAAAAGGCAGCAGTGTTGTAACGATGACCTCAAAAGTGACGTAAAAAGTGATTAATTTGTCTTCTGTTTGCTCACTCTCCTTCTACATCAACTGACTCAACCTTTGTGTAACAATGACGACAGGCGGCTTCGTCGTGTTGACCGTGAATTAAACAAAATGCAACAGTTGTTCTGGAATAAAACCACCACTCCTCTGACTGCAGAGAAAGGCAAACCCTCCTCTTCCTTCTGTTATACTTGTGTGTTTATTCCTGCTTTGCAAATTAAACAAAATAAAAAAAAAGGTAATTACATCTTGCCTTTTTTTAGCACACTGCACAGCAAATTATTTCCGGATTTTGGTGTTGGAAAACAGCCAGAGCACAAGTTCAGCAAGATTACATTTTCAAATGTCATTCGGGTTTTCTACACAAATAAAGGCTGAGTTTTAAATATCTTCAGCTGGTTATTTCAAACGTTATTAGAGGCAAGACTTACAATTTCTGCTTACTTGGCTTACCCTTTAACAAAGCTGTTACTCATACACCACTTTTACTAGGTAGGTTTTGCTTATGAGATACATTTCATTATAATGTACTTAGGCCTTTTAAATCTCTGAAGAACATTTCATATTTCACAAAAACATAAGTGCAGAAATCTTCATGTGGGCTTCCTCCCTCTGCAGGACACCCACTTCATTTTTCTTGGAAATCACAAAAAAAAGGTTTGCATAGAAAATGTGCTGAAAAAAAAGCTGCTTTCGAGGCACTTCTAAGCACAGAAATATGCTATTGTGTTGTTTAACCTCTAAAAGACAATATAAACGTATTTGTTCCTGCAGTCTGTAACCAACTAAACCAAACTATCGTTAATTCTTCACTTTCTATGAAAGATCGACTGATAGAGGGTTTTTCAGGCCAAAGTGGATTCTAATTATTTTGACATCTGTCTAACCGATCCTCGATATGTGCTGTCAGTATTTTATGCTTCACAAGTCTTTATTTAAACAAAAAAGAAACATTTATTAAGAAATCAAACAAAATTTTA
>JAUZNJ010023155.1:0-16947 GCA_034780135.1 Jordanella pulchra | reverse complement strand
CTCACAGTTGAAGAGAACCTATGATAAAAATTACAGTCTTCTACATGCTTTGCAAGTGGAAAACCTGAAAAATCAAAAGTGTGTCAAATACTTGTTCTTCCCACTGTACATTGATATCATGCTTTTATATTCTAACAGAACATTATGAGTTCATTTCCAACCTTTTAAATATCAACTTCTCTAAAAAAAAAATAAAAAAATATGCTGATTAAAAAAACCTACATTGATTTGATGCTGCTTTGCAGCACAGTCAGGAAATCCTTCAGTCCTGCATTGGTTTGACAGGAGATCGGGCACACAGGTGGGAGTCCAGAGACCCCTCTCAGCCCCTGATTCAGCTTCTCTCTTTGAGCCTCAGGTAGCAGATCAGTCTTATTTAGAACAAGGAGGCACCTGCCTGCAGAATCAAGTTATAACCACAAACCTATTAGTGCTCTGTTATTATAGAGACTTGATTTGATAGAGAAACGCAATAATGATAAAGAGGAAGAAACACAGTATATGGTTGTAAAATGGAAACTGGGAAGTGTGGAAAGCATTAATATTTGATCACTTTAATCCTAAACCACCTAAATATAATTCAGTGCTACTATTGCCTTTAATCATCACTGTTTCAGGATCATCGGTTTGCAATTTAACGTCCCTCTAAATCCAGGTGGTCTGTGAAGATCTCAGAGGTTTGTTAAAGATGAAGCATCATAAAGACCAAAGGTTGGTAGAGTGGGGGAAAATACTTGGATATATTCTTACTCAAAAATATTATAATAACAGCCACTAAAATGTTCAAAGTAGTTAAAGATTGCTTAGATAAGCCCTGAGTACTGGAGCAACATGATTTAAACTAATGTCCTTCTTTAACCAGGATGTAAAATGAAGGTCAGGTTTTGTATTTGGAATACAAAAGAAAAGTGAGTAAAAATACACCACATCTTAGCTTTTAATCAACATAAAACCTTTACTAACAGAATCACAATATTTAGGGTGGATCCATCATTCTTCTCTTTACTTTATACTTAATTTCAAAATCACTTCAATCCTCATATCTTCGATTGAATCTGATTTAATTGTCTCTGTAAAAAGCATTGCGATGACATGTGTTGTGAATTGGCAATATATAAATAAACTGAATTGAATATTTTTACAAAAAACACAAAGACAAGTTGGATTAAAAAGTCATTACAGTCAAACAGTTCCCTCATGAGCTCGGCATGAAATACCTGTGTTAGACTGTTCCTGGGAGGACAGGACGCTCCTCAGGTGCTCCAGCAGGAGCGCAGAAGCTTGATGCTCCTCAGAGGGGAGGAGGGTGGAGTCAACCACCAGCAGAGTCAGATCAGCCTGCTGCACCCTAAAAATGAAACACAAACAGCATTAAATCAACCCTGCTTCAGTTTCCTGATCTGAACAAAATAATAAGAGAAGTGAACACTTTGTTTAGGGTTTTTTTCTAGATTCTCAAGGTTAAACTCCAAGTTTTTATGTCTCAAAACTACTTTTTCTCAACCAAATGAACCCATCTCTGCTTTTGTGATCAGGAAAGACATTCTGGTCATTCAGAAATCTAAATATTTTAGGTGAAGTGAATGAAACCCAAAAATCTGACCTTTATTTTCCTTTATGTGCTTTTTACCAAGTCCCTTTCAATTATCCTCGACATATAATAGATTTAGTGATAAAAAAAACATCTAAACTCAAGCTGCTGAAAATCTTTCAAATGTGAATATTTTAAAGCCATCCAGACACCTTTTCCTTTTAAAAATTCATCTGAATACCTCTCATTATCTGTTAATAATCTTTTTCTGCTTATTTCTGATATTATTCTTAGTCTGCATCTGATTAAGAAAACCAATTACCCATTTTAACAGCTGCAGGCATAAATAACCGAAAACAGAGGGTCTGATTAAGCTTAAGTTAAGATTCAGCTGCATTAATTGCTTTTGTTAGCATCAAATGCTTTTCTAAGATATATCATGTGTCCTTTAGTGACTCTTCATAGAACGGCCTAAAAAGGCCCAGAAATAAACCAAAATGCACTAAGTCAGAAACAAACAGAAAAACTGTGCCAGAACCACAGACAGCTGCAGGACCCCAGCTGAGCTGGTAGAAACTCAGAGAACATAAACAACTACATCTGACCCAAAGAGTAAACAATGTCCTTTCTTGTGAAGTGATTCTGGCAAAACAAAGCCTACTTAGAAATTTAAATGTTTTCTCCTTTGATTCCCACCAAAAACGTCTAACTCAAAATTAGGCAGGAAGCCTTAAATAGATCTTTTAAAAATACTAAGACTTTATTAACATCCTAAAAGGCTGTTTTTGTTTTTAGAACTGCTGCTGTATTATTAAAAAAAGTAGCTTCAGCTTTATATTTGTTTTTTTTTTTACAGGTTTATTCTACTCCCTATGTGATTAATAGAGACACAATACATATATATATATATATATATATATATATATTTAAAAAAGTCTCACTTATAAATGTTTTCCTAGACAGATTTTGTTTGCACTGTAAATGCTTTAAAGTTATTTAAAAAGTTTACATGTAGTAACAGAGTATTTCAGACTCAGCTTCAACAGTCACAGCTCTAATCGTAGTTTTGTTTAATTTTGAGAGAAGGTTCTCATCGCTCAACGTCATATTTTCTGCACTGTTTTTCCAAAAGTATCTTTTCAAAGATGTGATATTTTAAATCATAGAGTTTATACTTTATGCTCCTTAGAGAAACAATAGCAGTGATACCCTTTAATTCATTACGCTGACAGGAATCTACTTGAAATACCGCTGCCTTGCATCCATCCCAGTTTCAGGTAGCAGCAGGAGCAGCGGTGGATGCTTGCACTTACCACGTCCTTCCTGTAGTGACCCGGGTCATGAGCTCCAGTCCTGCACACCGGTTTCCTATAGAACACAAAGTGTCCACCCTTCCTATAGAGCCACGTAACTGGAGTAGCTTTAGTCTAACGTCGGTATTTTTTTCTGTTTTAATACAAATGTCCTAAAATGAATCTAAACTTCTTCATCACTCAATAGTCTCCTATTAGACACAAACATAAGATAGAGAATTTTCAATATTCCCTCCTGATTTTTTATGAATTAAAGAATCTCTTTTCATACTTCAGTATTTTGGGGTTTAGTTATGTTATTGTACCAGAAATATTCATACCCTTAGAACTGTAAAACCCTAAATGCTGAAGTCTGATGCTGATTAAAATGCATAATTTAACAAAAATGGAAAAAAAAAACAATGACCAACTTCATAAATTACAACAATTGTTCTGTTTTAAAAGAGCTGCAGCCTCTATCTATTATCATCAAAGGTGAAGGCCCCGCAGCTCTAAATCTTTTTTATTGCTTGATTTTCTTTGATGTCGTGCTTTATTGTAGTGGATGGATTTTCTGCTTGCCAGAAACACAAGTAGTTTGGGAAACACTTGACACGTATTTTCTTAGAGAAAAAAAATATGATTGAAATATTTTAAAAAGTGTTTATATATTTGTACTCAAAGATCTTTATTTCCATCATATAATAAAAAATAGAGCCCATAGCTCATTTCCTCTAAGAGCAGCTTATATATATTATTTTTATGGACGAAGCAAAGTCCATTATTTACGTACAGCTAATTGTTTTCAAATGTTTTTAACTTGAATGTCCATCTTGTAAAAATGACAAATGCACCAAGTATTTGTCCCTGATGTAAATACTGCTAACAGTTAATCATTAAAAGCATACATCTAATCTGTCTACAACATTTAAAAAAAACCTCTTGAGTCAGACCCGACAATGAGGAAAGGTGGCTCTTCATTATGCAACCTCCTGAGTGCGTTTGTCCCGTGTATTTATATCTGTCTCAGCTCTTGTATAAACTCTGGCTGCTACACAGACATTACAGAAAAGACTTATTTCTTCCTTTCTTTGTTTTCCAGCGTATACTTCATTGGTGTCCAAACTAATTTGTTCTGTTAAATTACACACGTGTAAACCTGCTGAGGCAGCGCTGAACACTATTATATAGAGCTATCCTGTTTATCGTAGTTCAACCCCAGCATGACTTTTTTGTATGAATTTAAATTCACTATCATTGTTATAAAGTAGTCCCTCTCCTTCGTACCTCTCTCGAGCCCGACGGACCCCCTCCTGCTCCACCAGGTCTGGGCTGTCTCTGAGGCCCGCTGTGTCGCTTAGAAGGACAGGGAATCCCCCGATGTCCAGTGCTGTCTCCACTACGTCTCTGGTGGTACCAGCAATGGGAGAAACAATAGCTGCAGGTCTCTGGCCTGAATTTATGAATACCAACAAAAAAACGCACAGAAATCTTTCTGTTAATATTTCTAAGCCAAAACACTTTTATAAAGTTCAACTTTGTGTCTCAAATGACTTGATTATTTTTTGCTGGAATATTTTCTCAAACAAAAGGTATTTTATTTAACATACATCCTTAAATTCACACACTCATATGAGAGATTAAAAGTCATCAGGTAACCTAGCAGTAAGGGCTGTGTTAAAAAAGACAAACAAGCATTTTCCAACTCTGAATCGATTCTCAGTCATAACTGTTTTGTTCTCATGAAAATTAAATCTAAAAGCAAACAAGCAAGAGGCTATAAAGCAGATTCACTTTGAATTAAACATGGAGCCAGAGCTACAATGGAAAACTTTTAATACAAGGCCATTTATAGAAATTGGGAAAAATTGGGGAGGATTTCTGAAAAAGTTATTTCCCAGATATACAGAGCTGTTAGAGACCCCCTAAATGAACTGCAGCAAAGGTTAATATGTGGATTTAATAAACGATGTGGAAATCCATGTTTTATTTTCATTTTCTCTGATGGTAGAGTTATAGTCAAGACCACATCAACCGAGACCAAGGAGTACCGAGACAAGGCCAAGACTTTAGAGTAAGTTTGTTAGAGAGAGGTCCATCCCCTTTAACACATCCAAAATTTGCCAACAGAACCAGTTTATATCTGTGATGCACCAACTACTACTATTGTTTGTCTTTTTAATATATCATGAAAAAACAATGAACTAAACAAAGTCTACCTGCCGGTGGAGGACTAACACTGCAGGGGAAAGGGGATTTTTTTTTTTTGGTTATCCAATAAGATTTTATGGTCTTTTACTTCAGTCGTAGAAACTGTTTAATTTATCTTGAACTGGAACCCAAGAATTAATCAAATAATGCAATAATTAAAGGATTTTCACACATTTTAATTACAGTTTCCACTTATTTATCTGTGTATCCAGTCTAGTCTTTTAAAGAATTGTGGCACATTTTTGATTTCCAGATATAAACAGAGACTTATGATTTAATCCAAACTGTCTAAATTTTCACTGCCTGCTTAATTAATCATTAGTTTTTACAGCAATAATTCAAGCTGACCAATAGAGTATGACAACATCGACCATAAGTAATGGTCCAAAATGACAAAACTAAAAAGAACACGTGAAATAATCCTTTTAAGAGAGTTTCTCTTATGTAATATTTATTAGAAAACGTAACGTGTGAAAAAAGGGACGACAAATCAGAGCGAGACAGGATAACCGGATTATTATTCTATTAGAAAGACCCTGCCAAGCTCCTGTTCCGGAGGATTTAAATAAACCGTTTCTAAATGACTCCAGGAAAATATATCCTAAACAAATGTAATATTCAAACAATAAACGTCTCAGGTTGACACCACACTGTTTACACAGTTGGAAACTGGAGTAAAGGTGATTTCATAGAAGACTTTGAAGTTATGCAACATGTGAATTTACATATTTAAATCTATAGTTGTCCAGGAAGTGATGTTAGACCATCCAGCCTTCAGCTTGTGTCCATTTTGGCTGAAGTCTAAGTCAGTGAACACGGATGTATTTCCAACAGGTTCTGTAGACTTTACTTTAGATTTGCAGACTGTAGACTTCAACAATCACCAGAAACAGTTTTATCACCGGGTTTTGATAAACTGCCATAAATTCTTATACTTTTTTTCTGTATTTCCTGACATTTACGTCTACTTTCAGAGTGATAATTCACACACAGAGAGATTACATTAATCTGCAAAGGAAACGTATCCGTCCTTGTTTCATTGTATGGACCTCAGTATCAGCGCTCTCTGAATCCACACTCCCTAATAAATCATCCGTAATGAACAATAAGTCTGTGTTTATTTTACAGCAGACTTATTTCAAGCTTTATTCATTCATCATGCAGGTGCATGCATGCATTCAGATTGTCTTGGCTCTTACAGAGTGTGTTGAGGAGACTACTTTTCCCGGCATTGGTGGCACCAGCGATCACCACATGGACTCCGCTGCGAAGTCTCTCCCCTCGCCTCTCGTCCTTTAGATGCTGTTCAATCTGTGCTTGCAGATCACACACTGAGACGTCCACTGATGGAGAACAAATGGAGGGTTTACTATCGCTATGATGTCCTAACAGTGTATTTGTTCAAAAGAAAGGACTCTTAGAAAAAGAGCAAGGAACACAAATTCATCCAATCATTATGTGAAAATACTCAGTATACTCAGGTTCTATTTTTCGAACCTGTAAATTAATCTCATTTCACAACTTTGGGATTTGCCTTCACTAACAGGGATCACAGAGTTGGTCTGAGCGTATGGGAAGGTGGGTGGAGCTACCCTAACCCTAGCTATCTCTATGATGATGCAGTCAGGAGGAGACACTGATTACCTTCTCCTACTTCACTCCAGTTAAGCACGGTGCAGTTAATTTTCTTTCTCTGGGGTTACAGTACATGTGTCTATTTAGCTGCTACCTCCTGCAGGGCCGGGCGTTTGCTGCCTGTAACTTTTGCTCTTTGCCTGCAGATAAACCTGATGCTACCTTCCTGTAATTAAAATTCTCTCTTCAAGACAAAGACATCAAATAAGCGACTTCATCCTGTTTTTCCTCCTACAAATTTTCTGGTTGCTCAACAGTTTTTGTTAAACAGCAAAATGTACCATGGCTCAATGCTACCATAGCTTCAGTCTGGCTTCTCAACTCTTCAGTTGGTAGCACCAGATTGCTGCTGACAGTCAGCCAGGTTCTGCAGGGTGTTTCTTCCTGTAATAAAAGGACTTTTCCCTTCAACCCATGCAGCTCCTCCCTCAGCATGAGGGAGTGCAGCAAAGACTTGATTCAATTACTTGATACAATTAATTAGAGATATTTAAATACACTGTAAGAAACTAAGTCCTGGAGGAAAGTGTGTAAAAAGTTTCACAGACTTCAGGACAAAGGCGGGACTTTCTAGCAGGGTAACAATGACATTAAGCATAAAGCTAAAATTACAGTGAAAATGAAAATATCACAAACATAATCATTTCTCCTCAAAGTCCAGACCTAAACTGAATCAATAATTAAAAAATAGTCAGCCCAGTATTTACAATAAACTCAAAACACTTTCTTCTATCATGTAAAATAAAACAAGTTATGAATCTTTTTTTAATCTATGTTGATGTGTCACATATTACCTAAATAAAATATATTGGCTTGTGTTTATAAGTGGTAAACAAATGGAAAAAAAACATTAAAAGGACATTTATGCCGTTTTAAAACAAAGTAATGATTACAGGTAAAATAAAGATCATATTTTCCGCTTAAATAAATAAAGGATAATACCTTTTGAGGAGTTTTTTTTATTGTGTTTTTCCCTAAAAAGCAACAAACTTTGGAGTTAAAGTAAAACAAAGAACAAAAAACAAAACAACCCTCTGCTTTTGAAGGAAGAGAAACCCTTAGTTCCCCCTTAGATCGATTCAGAAGCAACAATCAAATGTAATTATATAGCCATGTTCGTTTGGCCAATAAATGTCTTCCATTTGTTTTTTTGAATAATATAAAAATGTCTGAGCTGCAGGCTTTAAAATGAACTCAGGTTTTCCGCTCATACCAACCTTGTTCTAAGACTCCCTCCTCAATGAGCTCATCCTCGCTGAAGTCTATAAACGCTTCAACATGTGCTAAACACTGCAAAAAAAAAAAACAAAGAAAGAGGCAGAATTGTCTGAATGCAGCATATGAGGAAAATTTACTTTAGCCAAATCAATGGCAAATGTTTTTTCTAATACTAATATAACATTTTGGGTAATGTTTAATTTGTTTATATCAGAAGAGAAAAAAGATCTGAAGGAAATATTAGAGCAGAACTAGTTTAGATTATTCACTGCCTTGCAAAATAATTCACACCTATTGCTCCTTTCAATTTCATTCAAGTTTTAATCATTATTTTTAATCCACTTAATTGGAATTTTATGTATAAAACGAAAAAAGAGAGAAAATCAACAACCAGATGTTCATGTTAAAATAAAACAATATACACGCGTTTGTCCTGATAGTGTCTACTTAGTCCTTTCTGAGCCAAAAAGACCTTTCAGGCAAAGCGTGAGCAGCAGACAAACACTGTTGTAGCCTAAACCGTCTCAAGTTCGCAGTAATGACTCATGCAGCCATCATGCCAACATTAGAAGCTGGAAGCAGCTTTGCTCCTCTACTACCTTGTTAAATTATTGCATTCATGCACAATATCATATCTCCTGTCAGCGGGTCTTGCAATGGTAAATAGCCAAACCAAAAAAACACAGAAATAAAATATATTTAGCCAACAAGTTCTCCTATTTTCCTTGGAAACGTTTGTGTGCAACCAAAGTGAGCTACTGGTATAGAACGTCATTAAGTCCTGACAGTGATGTGGAACGAGACTTTTTGTGGACAGTTTTAAAACCCAGATTACAGCTTTTCAAACTGTTCTTCTGTTTTTCAAACCATTTCTCTGTAAAAATGTACAAAAAAAGAGCAACTCTTAAAATGTGACTAAAAAAATGTCCCAAGTATTACAATTTTATTTCCCTACAGAGAAGAAGATCTGATCTGTGGTGTAGTTCTGCATCAATCATATGAGTATATCTAAATAAGACAGCGAGATTCCAGGCTTCCTGTTTTTCTGGGGCTTATCACTCACCGGCTTTCCATAAACTCTTGATGCATACATGCTTCTTTTTATCTTAATCTAAAGTACAAAGGCAGAGTGGCTTCAATATCTCCACCCCAACAAATTGCATCTTGATAAACATTGAGGAACATACAGACAATAGTAGTAAAGTTGAAGAAAAACAGGAAGCGTCAGACTCTAGTAGTTCGCTCCCTTCACTTACATGGAAAGCCATTAAAAAAGTAGCATTGTTTAGGTGTCAGATAAAGATTTGACCCCTGTCATCACACAGATTACATACTGCTGATTAGCTTCGTTCTCAGAAACCTGAGTCTAAAATAATAGCCTCCCTGTACAGCCTCAAGGAACCACAGCTTCTGACAGGCAGCTAAAACAAAGCTTCTCAGGGGAGAACACCTGGATGGGCTGGTGAGGTCTGCTGCCAGAAACATTCACAGAGGAAGAAGTTTTGGCCAACTTCCACCAGGATGAAAGCATTCACCTGCGTTCAGTGACCTTATCCGATCAACCGCCTTGGAAGGATATGTGAGAGAAACAGAGTCTTTGTAAAAATTAAATGTAAATGAGAAAAACATACATTTAAGACGCCAGGTTTAGTCGGTTGTCTTATTGTCAAGCAGATGCTTAAGAGCTTATCGGGTCTGCAGGATTTCTCTGATAAGCTCACATTCATTAGCCCAATTAGACCTGTGCATGTACTTTTTATAGTAATGCAAATTTAAAGGTTATATGGCTTATATGACACTGAGCAGGTGCAGGTCTTCTGTATTATTTACCCTAAAAAATTATGCCTTTTCAATTATAACAGGTCTTATTTTATTTCTTTAACAATGATTGCTAAATAAACACGTTCTGTTTCAGATCTATGAATTTTTGCAAATCCCTCCTAAAAGAAAAGAGATTCAATTTCTCTTTGCAGGATATTTTACCAGCTCTGTGTAAAAAAAACCTCTAATAATTGGATAATTTAATCCACATGGAGCAGATGAAACTCCAGCGTTAACCTTTAACCTTTTTACCTTTGGGACAAGCATTATTTCCAGCACAATTTTCTTAATAAGCTGCAAGTGTGGTTGTCAAAAATATATCAATACTCAAATATCCGGATACAATAATAATTCAGCATCTGTTATTTAAAGTCAAGTGTTGTTTGCAAATTTTTAATTTAGATTACTGGTTTATTTGAAAACTACAAGAATAATACCTCAGAAAACCTTAAATTGCATCATAATAGGGTGATTTATTTTGCATTTATTGACAGTTATTTCAACAGAATCTAAGATTCTATTGAAAATGCTTTTCTAGGTGATTAAAAAAGGTGAGTTTTTCATGTTGATAAAAATATTTTTTATGCTTAAATTACTTGTCATTTTTTTAATCAAAATATGATCACGTATGAAAGATTATATATAATGTATATGAAATATGTTATAGCATTTCATTATAATTGGATGTGACTGACAAACACAAAAGAGAACTCGAAAGGTGGAAGAAAAACGGTAAACATTTTCCACTAAGCCCTAAAAACATGATATCATGGTCATATGATCAGAAAATTAAGTCCACTTGTGTTTAAGACAATGCTAATATAATATTCAGTGAAGGCCATTGAGATTTGTTGAGTAAAAGAGCATAGCGGACAGTCAGGGAGAGTCGTCAGAAACACCCTGGGTAACTCTCGAGGATCTTCAGAGATCTACAGCTCACATGGGACAATCTGTTGCCAGGACAACTATTAGTGGGAAGAAGACAGCTGCTTAAAGAAAACCATAGAAAGTGAATGTAAGAGGTGCAGCAGAGAAGGTACTCTGTTCAGATCCCAACCAAAATCCAACCTTCTGGTCTACGAACCAACAGAAACACCTTCCCTACACTGAAACACAGCGGTGGCGTTATCATGCTATGAGGGGGCCTTCCTCCAGGAAGCTCGTCTAAGCTGACGGTGGGTGGCGTTAAATTAATGAAAAGAAAACATTGTCCTTCATCCCAGTTCCAACAGTTTTAGGGATCCTAAACACTTTGATCCAGTAGTTAGGATCAAAACAAATAGTTCAGTTAAAGTCCAAACAAGAATTAAAAAAAAATCTGTGTCAAGACCTGAAAATGAATGCTAACAGAAACAAAGAATAAAGGTTTCAGTCTCTAAACGGGCAAAGCTGGTAGAAAAAAATACATAGAATAAATTAACAGGACCTGAGAACTAAAGTTTAACATAAATTAGATTAACATGTTAAATAATGAAAAGGACGACGTATCTGAAAACACTGCAGACCATTCTGGTCTGTGTGACGGGACAGTTGCAGCTTAACGATAAAGAAAACCAGATATCGTTGATATATTGATAAACAGTATTAAGCATCAATTAGAAATAAATTAGGTACAACCTTGAAATAATGCTTTTCAAGAAATTTAACACAATATAATACACTTTGTAATGACATTAAACAGGATTCATGCTCTTTTTTTCAGGACCAATAGTTCTGATTGGCATAACTCATTCTTTCTTTTGGGTTGATTGTATTTGTGGTTTTCTATATAAATTAAAAATGCTCAGAAATAGCAAATTAACAGCATATTTGTATAGATGAGTTTCTGACTCCCAGTATGAACATTAACACACGTACAACACGTCCTACAGCAACATGAAAACAGGAAGTCTCTGATTCCTTTAAGAGCAGCTGAGGAGATAAGAACAAAAGCAACAAAAGCCTGTGTGGGAGTGAAACTGCTGAGGTCTGACCTGCAGATTGACACAGACCAATCCTCCAATTTTGTTTTTGGCCAGAGGTTGTTTCAGGGTAGCTGCTGTGAGAACAGAGGGAGGCTGTTATTTTCAAACAGTGCTTCATGTCATATGATGCAAAACGTACAGCATGTCGGATCCAGCTGTGCACTAAATGCTGGCATACAGATCAGGGTTTAGTTTAAGGTTACAGTGCAGCAGGTTTGGGTTGAAAAGTGATTCTAATGTGTCACCGATCAATTTGATCAAGCAGGACAATAGTTTGTACGTTCTTCAGCACCTGTTAATCTAATTTCCCGTTTATGGTTCCAAGAAAAAAGAAATTGAACCAGAAAAATAATTCAATGCTTTATGGTAGCATCAGGGAACAGAATGAATAATGATATTACGCTCCACCCACAGCCCCCCACCCAGCCCTACCCGTTTCAGCCTGTGGCTCCAGTCCTGATAGAGGCGTCCCAGATCTCCTGACATCTGCCTGAGAGCTTGTCTCCGCTGAGCCTCAGTCTCTGCATGGATCAGATCTCCGAGACCTTCCACCTTCAAGCAGATTTACAAGGACCTTTATATTACAAATTAGATGGCATTTATCTATTTATTCTGGTTAAAATTAATCATAATTTCCCCTCAATGTGCCTCATCATCTCTTACTAGAAAATAAAATACACATTATTTATATACAGTTTGGGGTTTTCATACCTCAGTCAGATTTGGAGTTTAAACCCCTATTTCTAACTCCTATTAAACTGATAGAAGATAAGACATCTTTCAAAAGATAACGAAATGATCAACAATAATACATGTAAAAAGCAACGTATCCCTTTAAGCTCACATTTCATTTTAAAACTGGATATTAAAACTGTATAACTTTCTCAATAGACATTTCCAAGCCATCATATCAGATTGCAGAAGGGACTTTGGTTAACCCACTGATACTAATATAATGTTGGAAAAATAAAAATGTTACCTAAACCGACGTCGGGTATTAGCAGCACATTTTTAAAGAAGTTACAAAGATTCAGAAACAAAGACAAAGCTAGGGACATTTTAATACATTAAAAAACAAATGATTAGGAAAAAAAATATGAAAGAGCAGAACAATGTTACGATACAGATGTTAGTATTTATATGTCTCTAAAAATGATTTAAACGATTCAAGCAAGTTTGTTGATCTGATTTGTTCTGGATGAATATTCCAGGTTTGCTGCCCCGACTGAAAAACTTTAATGACCTTTCTTATTCAGAGCTGAGACAGCGGCATGGCTGAGAGAGGAGATGCATTTTCCTCATCTTTGATATGTTTAATCTGTATTTATATTCAATATGTTTTGGAATTTATGTGCAATGAAGTCATGCTGGATTTTGAGGTCAGGGGTAATAAAAATAAACTCAAACTTTTCCTTT
This sequence comes from Jordanella pulchra, assembly GCA_034780135.1. NCBI lineage: Eukaryota > Metazoa > Chordata > Actinopteri > Cyprinodontiformes > Cyprinodontidae > Jordanella > Jordanella pulchra. The sequence continues at coordinate 3,859 of JAUZNJ010023155.1, read as the reverse complement.
TGTAAAATTTGCCTTTAAGGACCTTTCTGTTAAACTTTCAATCTTCACACTTTAAAATACACATTTTCACAAAAAATATATATTTGTAGTTAAACTCCTTTTTTTCATGATCATAAAACAAAAGCATTTTTCTTTTTTAATGACTTGACATTTTTTAAAATGTTGCAAAAACTGATTTAAAAACGAGTAAAATAAGCGAATTAATTTCAGCAGGTAAATAAGATGAAATAAGTACTTTTGTTATCAAAACAAGATAATTATAAAATGGATTTGAAGTTAAATAACAGGGTTCTTTTATCTGATTTTAGAATTAAAAATCTAACTTCATTGACAAGTTGTCATACTTACCTGCTCAAATCAAAGGAAAATACACTAATTAGGCTTGACTAGCATTTTGTTTTTTGCAGTGCGGGCAGCACTATAATCGATTCAGTACCTCACAGTGTCGTGTGCTGCAAAAATTGTCCAGTATAAAAAAAGTCTTACAATCTTATACCAAGCCAAAAAGTCTTTAACTTTTTTTTTTTAGATTGATATGCCAAGCAAAAGCAGATTCTGTTTGAATATTAATCTTATTTTTTAGAAAATTCTACTCAAATATAAATGCAATAATCTGGCAGTGTGGTAAGACAATTCCTCTAGTTTTAAGAATATATATATCATGATTTTAGAGGAGTCTAACAAGAGGAATTGTCCAACTGTACCAGAAGATTATGCACTTATTTTTCTTATGAGAAAATTGGTGCCTAAAGCTGTTTGTTTTCCTAACAAATCATTACAAAAAATGAGGCTGCATATTTCAGTACTTAAAAAAGAATCGATGGAAGCCTGATGGCTGCATTTAAGTATGAATATGTCTTTCTTAACCTGCCAAAAGCAAAACATGGGAAAGGGACATTTTTTGTATGATCCCTGTGATTATTGCACATTCATCTTGCAGGTTGAAAACCATGTGTCAGGATGCTTTCCTCTGACTTGCCTCGGTTAAATCAAGCTTCCCTGCATGGAAAGCCCTCCGCGTGAACTCCCCAGCTTCTGCAGGCCTCATGCCAGGCACACTTCCTGCAAAACACACACATGCAAACAAAAACTTTAAGAAAATGCACAACATATGCCTGCTTCATGCACACAAAACAAACACATAACCACAGCAGGATCAAACAAAGGGTCACGGCATCACAACAGGCAGATCTGCAGGTTAACAAAGGTCATGTGCACATTGTTCTCTCAGCCGTTTTTCAAATCTCTTTAGGAGACCAGGGGGAATGAAAAACCATTTGGTGAAACAGGAGTTATTATCTAAAATAAATAAACAGTACAGTCAGTGTATTAGATTATAATCTTAGAAAACATTTTTCAAATCCTTCCAGGTTCAACTGGTTACTCTAAAATGCTCCTAGAAATGATTGTGTGAATGACTGGATATGCCCTAACCTGACCAGGAAGTAACCCACTTATTATTCTACTAGTTGCCCCCCCAACAAGGATAAGGTGGGTATAAACAACAGAGGGATCCATATCCATCAGAGCACAGTTTATACCCTGTAAACATTACTGAAATAAAACAATAAGAATCGCTACCAGCTCTCTGCTTTCTCTGGTACGATACTGCCCTCTATAGAATCTACAGTGAAACTGCAGAGAAGCTTTCTTGGTCAATCACAATAGGACTGGTCATGCTTGCCAGTGCAAATATCTTAAGCACTTGAGAAATGGTGACACAAGTGTCAGCTTCCTTTCTTTAAGTCTCCAATGTGACTCTGAAGGGTAGAGAGTTTATAATACCCCTAAAGGCTCAGAGCTTGGGAGAGAGAGGCTATAAATACCCATAAATGGAGCCACTGACTCCCTGAAACAGAGTGTTACTTCACAGTTCATAATCCTGGGTCATGTTGTAATATATACAGGAGTAAGGTGTTTACCTAGAGCTTGTAAGACAGCAGTAATGACAGCAGGACCACCATGGATGTGCAACTCTGCACTGTCTTCTCCTGTGAAGCTATGAGGAGCTGATAACAGAAAAAAACTGTCATGATGAATACGCCGTTTAAAAATGACAAATATACACTCATAGACTATCAGTTCTATAAAAACATTTATCACATCTGTAGTAACGTTTTGCACAAAGACTCTTTTATTATAATAAAATAGAGATGTTCAATCATCTAAGAATATATAGATAGGAATCTATTGTTAAAACTATTGATGAATACATCAATTAACCCACTTTCTGATGTCTTTTCTTTCTACATCATCAGCTTTAGTATCTCAGCCACTAAGTATACAAACCGGTTATGGGCATAAAGAGTCTATCCTACTGGTCAGATACATTTTTATTAAAAAGCAAAGCCAGAATGGATGAGACTTAGAATACAATATTTACCAAATATTGCATCTAAGCTGTTCTTTGTGATATTAGAAACACTTTCGCTGACATAGCGGTTGGATCTTTATGACGCAGACTGGGCTGAGTGTAGGTCTCTGCCTCAGGCAGAGGAGTTAAATTTCTTAGTATTTGCTTCATGAGCAGGGAGATGGACAAACAGACTGAGTCTTTGTCTACAGTTGATGCTCATGCTGCTACAGATTCATCATCCAACTATAACTCAGACCCTCAGCTATGGTCATTGGATATAGAATATGGCATAAAGAATGAGATCCTGTTCTTCTGTTCAACCATCACAGATGTGAATGTGTGGAGTTTGTTTAACTCCTCAGGTAAATTAACTAGAAGTCTGTGCTTCGATCCAATAAAGCAATGATCGAGTTGTTCAGCATGGTGCAAGATCTGTGATGCTGTGGGTCAGTTTTTCTTTTTTCCAAACCGTGACATACAGTGACATAGTTCACCAGGTGCTAATCAGCTTTCTGCTCTGACCAATGCAGTCCTCAGACCTAAATCCTGTAGAAAACTCTAAAGGTGAGGAGATGAAAGCCTGGCAGAGGAGCCGTCCTTCAGATACACTTTTCTTTCCATTGATTAAATCTATAGTTTTAGGTGTGAAATTATGCTGCTGCAATAAAATCAGATTCTTTCTAAAGCTTTTTATGCCAAACTAAATATTTGAGATTTTAAACCAAACAATTCGAGCAGCCCTGTCAGAGTTGACACCTCTGTACGCTCAGCTGAGGTTATAGACTTAATTTATAAAATTTATATTATGATAATGTTACAGTCAGAATGATACCAAACAGATAAGAACAGATCTGAGGTTTGGGAGCAGCAGTCTCACCTGGGAACCAGAGGACCAGTCCACGGTCCAGGATTTCTTTGGAGTGGGGGTCTGTGATGCTACGTAACAGGGCAGTTCGTGGAGGAGGCAGGTGCTTCCTGAGCCCTGCCATGCACCTTAATGCTGTAGTTGCAGCAGGACCACTGATGCGGACCACAGCCACCCCACATCTACCGTGACCTGATGACAAAGCGAAGATGGTGTCAGCATCTGCAAGTCCAGCCTGGAGAACTCTGTCTGCAGAGGATCGATGACGACACTGAGGGGTGTTTCTGTGGAAGAAAAGGTACGCTGCGTTAATTACATTGAACCTTTGGTATTTTCAGAGAACAGGATAGTAGAAATTAGCACATCAAGCCAATTTACTCCCAAATCACTGCTCTGACTACAAGTATGGATCATTTTAGCAGAGCAGCTACTTTCTTGTAGACATTTACTTTTTTTTTCCCCAAAACCTTTTTTAAACATTAGATGCCCCCCAAAAAAAAATAATTCTACTGCATTACAGATGAAGTTACTTCAAGGATTTCACACATTGTTAGCTGAATTTGCTGCATTTTAGTAACTATAACACATTATTACAAACATTTGCAATTACGGAGCCCATAAAGGGAAACTGAAGGGAA
>JAUZNJ010023144.1:0-16947 GCA_034780135.1 Jordanella pulchra | reverse complement strand
TTGTTCTGGTTAAAAATTGAAACAAATAAATGTTTGTGGTTTTCAAGTCACAAAGATGTTTTAAAATGAATTTGTTTCATTTGCTAAGAATGTCAGTGGTCTGCAACAGCAAGGTAACATCTTTACGATCTAAAGGGCAAACAAAAGGGTGCCCTCAGTCTTCCTATACAACCTGGTGAGCATATTTTCCAAGCATCCAATGGCTCCTTTAGGAGCAGTTATGGGCCGGTGGTTGCACATTTAAACATGCTATTAGTTTGTGGTTACACATTTTGCAGTTTTGCTTTGGTATGGGATTTGAGGCACTGCTAAATGCACATCTTATCTGACATGAGCTCTTCTCATAGCAGCTTTAAGTCCGCCTGTTGTACAAATGGCCACCTGCACTTAGTGTGGCTGCTTTAATGTTTTGCATTTGATGCTAAGTGCTCGTTGGGGTTCCTCGGGTCAAACACTTTTTAAAAACCAACCATCTGCATTCAAACGGAGAAATTACAACCATATATCACAACATGCAGAAAGAGGAGTCAGCTCAAAGTATCTCATCGCTTTAGCTTCGCTGATGATTCCTCACTAAACAGCTCTAAACAAACTCTTTCAAAGTCCTGATGAATAAGTGAAGGGATAAAAGCTACATCGATACCATTCTGGCGCATTAAAGTGCCAAATAAATAAATAAGTGGTGATGTGTAAGAGGGTAAGCTAGGGAGGGAGTGGTGGAATGTTACGCATTCTTTTGTACATTGAATCTATCTTATCGGAGCATGTAAAAATAGCTCAACAGAGGCTAATTGTGCTTGTTGCTGAATAATGGATCGAGGTGGAAAGGGCCTTCCTGGAAGTGGGGCGGGCTTGGCTGCTCCCTGTTGAACCTTTGGGTTCCTTTCTTTGTTTTTGCCTGCAGGTAGAAAATCTGCCACAAGCCCGCCCTCCTGTTTTACTTCCTCACACTCCCGTCTCTTCCTCGTCGCTCTTGATGCTCCTTGTCTTCCGCATCAGTCTTTGTTTATTTCTTTGTTCTGTATGGAGGTGTTCAAACTTTTCTGAACAACAAAGAGGTCAAGTTGACTTTCATGATATAAAATTATGAAGACATACAATAAAATAAATATACATTTAAAATGCTTAAAAAAGAATATTGCAAACATTTAGGGTATTTTACAATTAAAACAAAAAAGAACAAAAAGAGGTCTCCATGTAGTGTAAAGTTACCTTGATTATTCTTATGACTAGTTATCACTAACAGTCTGCAGACCAGCACCAGATGGTCAAATGACCACCAAACAAGAATATTCATATTCTTTCCTTAAGTAAAAGAGCAGCTACCTACATAAAAAAACTCTGGTGAAAGTAATAATAAAAATTAAACTCATTTACTTAACTAAAAGTAAAAAAGTACAGATTCTAACTTGTACTTATATACAAAAGTAAAATGACGGTTTTACCTAAAATATTACAAAATTACTTTTTAAAACTCTATTCTTAAAAAAAAAACACTTCTATGGACAGAAAAGGCTAAAATTGCTTCTTTGATCACTGTATTGGTAGATAAAACATAAAACTTACGGACTCAGTCCAATTCTGTTCCAATGTAAATTTCATAGAAGATAATATGGATTAAAATGAACATAAGTCCTCTATGAACAGCTAAATACTTTTAGAGCTGTGGTATTCATGGCACTAAAGCTGCAAATAGCATAAAAATGAAAATAAATTTAAATCATAATCATGTACATTTACACACAAACAAAGAGGAAATGGATGGGGACTGGTCCTGTGTTTCAGAACCTGATCAATCATCACATAAACAAAATGTTCTCCAGCTGGACAGATTTTCTTTTCTCTCTCTATTTCCTCTTTTTACTTGTTGTAAAGCTGTTACATCTTGTTGTTATGAAGATGTGTAAAAGTAACAAGCCAGTTATGTGAACGTTAGGAATAGAAGTGACAGATTTTATGTTCGAATGTAGCTAATAAAACTAAAAAGTCCTCAGAAAAAAAAAAAACTTTCATAAAGATATTGAAAAAAGCTACTTGAAGCTACAGAGTGTAATAATTACTAAGTACTATAGGGGAAAAACAGTGGGGGCAGCCATTCATATCGCTGCAGTCTGAACATTAGATGTCAAACCTGCATTTGATATTAAAAAACAAAGCTTCATCTTGTTCTTATTTACACCTGGCAACACTTTAAAACAATTCTTAGCAACCTCTAGCTGGCAGATTTTAATGTAGTAATAAAACCACATGTCCTTATTGAAAGGTCATATGTGGTAGAGCAAAAGAATACTTCAAATTAATGTCTGTCTAGATGAGAATGAAATGTTTTCCTGTCAGGTATGAATTTCCATTCATTTCAATGCAACCTTTACTGCCATGGCAAAGTTGCTTAAAATGTAATAATGTAATGTTATCCCACAGAAACGTAACCTTACAAAGAAGGATCATTTGTATTTCTAGTTGCTCTTTCTAGTTCTAGTCCTCTGTTTCTTATCATAAGTGATTAGACAATGGTGTTGATTTCAAATTTGCAATTTCCCTTAAAGCGGGAGTTTGTCCTCTAACCAGTTGGATGCCAAGTCTCTGTTGAACATGAGTTATTGGGAAAGACACTTGACCCACCTTCCTGCCGTTGATGGTCAGAGGGCTCTGTATAAGGAAGCCTTAATTCTCTCAGTTTGCCCCAGGATAGCTGTGGCTACAATGTAGCTTCCCTCTATTAGCCTGTTAGCATGTAAATGTTTACGTGAAGGACTGAATAGAGTGTAAAGTTATTTGGGGTCGTTTGACTCGATAAAGCACTAAGTACATACAAACTATTTACCATTAAAGCTTGAAAAATGTTAGTGTCAACAGACCGTATAACAGACCGTGTCTCATCATTGTTACAAACATTTTGATTATTGTGAATCCCACCAAATTAAGTCAACAAGATTTATATTCTTATTTCATGGATGTTCCTCTGTACAGTACTCATAGACTAGTTGTCAGGTTTTGAGCAGCTTCTCGATCTGTTAGTTTTATGAAGCTTTTAACCACATTACATTTCTATGTTACAAATGTAGCCCTTATTTCATCTTTGGCTTTAAACTTTTCTTCCCTTTATTGTATCACAAGCTGCTTTCCTGATTTAATGTAGGTCTTCCCACAGGTCCCTCCCAAAAGTCAGCTAAGTCTTTTATTCGGGCTACAACATGTCATCCTAGGCATGTGTAGCTTCCTCATTTGTTGACAAACCCACATGTGACTCAACACATAAAACTAAAGTCCCAACTTAACTCATTTCCTGCTGCAGCTGGGGATGTTTTCATGTGGAGCCATTTGATGAAGTGCTAGGCTAACATTAGCATGTCAAATTCAGCTACTGAAATATTAGTTATAGTCCGTTGAATTTTTTGCTATCAAAAGTTCTTGGAGAGAATATTTTCTAGGTATAGAAACTTAACAATCTTCTTTGAAGGTCTTAAAAATGTAAATTAGCATAAACAGTACATTGCATTACACTGACAGGAACCCGCAATATTGTCAATACAATAACTTGTGCAGCAAATTGCTTAGTTTGTAGACAAATGAACACAGATTTTTTTTTTTTTTTCTAATCTGGTCACTCTCTTTCCTCAACCATCCAAGTGCAATACACTATATAACTGTTAATTTAAGTCATTGTTTTTGCTATAGCCCTCTGTATTTATTTGTCTATCCTCATCCCCCAATACATCTTCCTACATCTTATTTAATAGATTTTATTTTTCTATTGTATATACTGTGCCTAAACACCCGCTTTTTTCTTGTATGTGCAATTTTTCCTGCTAGTGGAAATACAATTTCCCGAAGGGAGTAATCCCAAGGGATTAATAAAGTCAAGTCTAAGTCTAAGTCTAAGATTCATTCTATGACTTTTTGAAACTGGCTACAAAAACAAGAACTCCCATACAAAGAATTTACAAAGATCTATACATTAGATGTACTACATTAAAATTACAAATATATATATTAAAAACAGAACTAAAAAGGCCAGGTCAGTAAAATCTTTCTTTTTTAAAAATCTTGCATCAGTTAAATACACACCGATAAAGTAGATAGATCATTACATTTATGCAACAATGCACAGTTTTTAAGTAAGACAATTATTTAATTAATAATTAATTAATTATATTTCAGTTTTATCTGTTTAGTGCCTTGCCAGATCTTTTCGAAAATAAGGAGTTTGAAAACATGTTTATTTAATATATTTTACTAATGTTTTAATGATACCAGATTAGACAGAATCAATATGGACACGTCAGGAGCAGGCCTACAATAACTGATCAGTCCATCTCTAAACATAACTTTTCTGAGTCAGTGGTGGAGTTGTTAGATATTAATTGATGGATAAAATGTGTTATATTACCATTTACATGCAATCCATTAACTTTATAGTAACCACAAACTCATAACATAAAATAAATGGCCAGCTGCTTTTGCTTCATTTATTGGTAGCTCTCCTGGTGATTCAGGCAACAGCATAAAGTGTACGTTTAAGACGTCGGAACAATTAATTTCCAAAGTTGCAGTTTCTTTAAACCCAAACAGCAGAAGGAAAGAAAATAATCCTCTTACTCTTCACCAGCCACAAGTGAACAGAAGGCTTTGTTGGTAAATACCCGTATCAACTTTGTTGCCTCCCATCTAATATGGTATCAAAGTTGTCGTCCATGTGAATGGGAAAGTTGAAAGCGTGAGGTCGCAACTTTGCATAAACGTCTTAGCCGCTATCGTGTCAGAGGAATGTGTGCACTTGATGGAAGACTGCCTACACTTATTCCCCCTCAGCAACTAAAGGCTTGTTAAAAACTGCTTTCCCCCTGTCTGTTGTTTGAAACGTGCATGAAGCTAATGAGTTACATTCTTTGAGAAGTTTAAATTGTCCTTGTTTGATGTCAAATTGGGGAAGTACAGTTATTTTTTGTGTAAACTACTTTAAGGATCCTATACATTAGTTCTTTAGAAAGGTTAAGAAATCTAGAATAACAGTTAAATTGTTTCTTTCACTAAAAGAAAGTACAGGGATTTTGGCATAGCCTTAGATAAGATGTGGATAGCAGTCATGATAATCACTTTGACAAACATAGCATTGCTCAGACTGATAACTCTATCTTTCATCACTGAGACGTTACACTCTTCCCAGCATAAATCAAGATAAATATCTCAGGATAAGACATCTCTTTTGAGTAGTATACCAGTGTCTCTTAATTGAACAAAACCATTAAAAGGAGCTAAGGGCAAAATATCAGCAGGGTCCATTGCTTCAGCTGTGTTCGTACATGTGCACGTTGGCTTCTTTGATCACAGCTCAGATTTATTAGATTTTCGTCCGATAATAAGAAGCCAAAGTGGTTCTTCTCAATCCTGTTCGGCGGACTGAAGCATTGGGATGTGCATTCAGAATTACAGCAGTAGGATCCTGATTGTTTTGTTTTTAGCTACAAAAGAAAAGTTCAATCAGGGAAGGGCTTGCTACAATCAAGTATGTTGGGGTGTTAAAAACTCACAGTTTGAGTTTGGATAAAATTCCCCATCCAGCAGTTCTTACAATCAAAAAGGTGGAAGAGAAAGTGCCACAGTGATCAAAGTTTGCTCCAGATGTTTAAAGCATAAAGTTGCACAGCTCTGCCCCTCCTCCGCTTGTTGCTGCACATTGCTGTTGGGTTTGCAAAACGAAGGCTACTGTACTTTTCCCACACTTAGAAAGTAGGATAAATTGTCTGTTTGGAAAGATGTAAAGAAAAAAACAGACAGTTGTGGTTAGGAAACTTTTGCCAAGCCATCATCCACTTATATTAAGGTGCTGCTACTTTTATCTAGTTAGCAAGTTCAATAAAAAAAGAAAAAACAAGCAGGTCTTTATTCTTTATTGCATGTTAAAGTAAGGACTGAAAGACTGAAATATAGGTAATATTGTTATGACTATTAATTGACTGCTATTATCTTTTCCAGAGAGATTGTTGCTCTTCTGTTTTAAAACTAGATACAAAAGATGTGATAGTCTGAAGTGCTTCTGTCTTTACTTAAGGTTCTCAAACCTTGTTTTAGATGAACAAATTTAGGAACAAAATTTTCACGCAATAATTTTCTGTCAATGTGGCTGAATTTGTTTACATACCTATGCCTTTCCAAAAAAAAAAAAAAAAACTACACACATTTTTAGGTGTTTGTAAGGTAAATCAGTTTCCTTTTCAGAAATGTGTCAAAGTTTGAAGCATATAGAGAGTAAAATACACAGTTTGAACAAACCCACCAATATTGATATAATATCTAATGTGGACTAAACTTGAAGGAACTATTTATTGTAATATAAAATAATTACAAAACTGTAATAAACTTTTACTCTGTTGCGTTTTTCTCTTTCCATGTCTATCAAGTTCATTACACAGACTGGATTTGTCCTGCCTGGACCGGTCAGTTGTCCATTTATTTCTCCATAAGACCTGATGGGAGAGGAGACCACTCTTATCAATATTTCATATAATCATATGATGTTGTGTTTGGTCAATCTGCCTTTTATGGTCTCTTGCTATCTTAAGCTGAGGCCGTCAGTACTTAGGGCCGCAGAGGAAATCAATGGGCAGGATAACATCAGTGGCCTGTGTGTTACTGTAAGTTCAGTATGACTGTGTTAGCATTTCCTGTAATGTTGACATCATGATGTTTTTAAGACCCTCCGGGGGAGAATTTTAGATAAAGCAGTATGTTTTTAAAGGCACCCATGAGACTGAGGAGTGTCTTAATATTTGACAAAAGAAAAGTTCTTTTAACTTTCAACTTTTCAGGTAACAAACTTTTTAAAACAATTTACATCCATCTGTTTTATAATACTGAATGAGTGTAATTGATGTGCCCATTACTCAAAGAAGAAAATAACCTTTTTCAACATGCCTTTTGTAGTTTGGGTTGCCATCTGCTTGTCCTTAAGCAACCTGACATTTCTAAACTGCTATGAAATTCCAATATTATTATCACCAACTCATAATGCAGGCTCCATGAATAATTTTAGTGCATTTAGTCGGGGCCTTATCAGGTGAAACAAGCTCTGTTCTCGGCTTGTGCATTGTCTGGTGGATCCAGAAACCCCATTAGCCAGGTGGTATCGCATGAATTAAAAATAGACCGACATGGTTTCCCAGTTAGGATGGCGTCGCTTAATCCCCTCTCCACCCCCCGAGCAACCACCCTGGTCCACACACAATGCACAGTGTTTCCTGTAAGAAGGCCGTAACCCAATGAAGAGATGAAAAATATGGGAACGGATCAGAACACGGTTCTGCGCACCCACCTGACTGCCCCCCACCCCATCCATCCCGCCCGTGGTATGACTGTCATCGGAAGATGTTTTCACAATGTTTTACCATCCAATTTTTTTCAAGAGTGCCTCAGGAAGGTGTGAATTAGATGGCAAACAGGAGAAAATGTGGCTAAGACACCTCAGCTGAGGCGCGTTAGTGAGCTGTCACCAAAAACCCAGAGACGCCGCCCGAACCCACTGACAGGAGAGCGGCTTTATAAAAGGCTGAATTAACATCGAGGTCAGCTTCGGTTTCGTCTCTTCACTGCCGTTGAAATGAACACTACTTCTAATAAAACATCACTATTCAAAGCAGCTAAGGCAGGTAAAATCATAGCTATTTGACTTTCATTTAGCCACATGACAGCTTAAGTGTATAAAACAAAAAAGAGATCATTAACTATGGAATTAAGAGGAAGAGTTTGTGAAAAAAAATTAACTGATAAAGAAAACAATATGGTTTTTTTAAACAAAAAGAGAAATACATCAAAATATTTGGATTATTACTATAAACAACACTACAATAGATAACTACAATGCTTGGTAAAAAACAGATCAGTCATTAGCATTAGAAACACAAAAATGTGTTGTATTTGTTTTTGTGGCTTTTCAGTTAAGCAAAGTAGAAAATAACTGAGAAGATGACAGAATTTTTCACGTTACATGTTTAACTCAAACATTTTACTCAAGTAACAGTAGCACTACTTCATCATTTTTTTAAGTCATCCAAGAAAATACTCAAGCAAAAGTAAGAAAGTATTTGGTAAAAAGGCTACTTGAGTGCTGAGTAACTGTTGCATACTAACACTTGAGTAAATACAACTAGTTCCTGCTAACTTCTGCTTGCAAACAGCCTGGAAGGTAAGATATGAATTTACTTTTACCCAAACCTTTGCTTGAATTGCCCTAAATAAAATACAGTATAGTCAATTATCTTTAATTATCTCCTAGTTAGAGAAATGATGTCCACCTCTGTGTACCTAAATCTCTATTTTGAGGAAGCCTTAAATATCTGTTTGGGCTGTTTTTTGGACAGTTGGTAAGAAAATGTAGAGCAGTTGTACAACAAATATCCCAAGCTGTAGAATGCTTTAATCTACAATCTTAAATGGAAAACGTATGGCACAGCTGTGCACCTACACAGACAGGTTGGATTAAGAGAGTAATAGTTAGAAAAGAAGGGGCCCATAGTGGCTCTAGAAAAGATATCAAGATCCAAAGCTTAGGCAGGATGATATGTCAGCAGTACGCCACCAGGCAGACATCAGGGAAATGGACTCTGGGCAGATGAAAGCAAAGAAACAAACGGCGCTGGGAAACATTTAAGAAGCTATGTGTCAAGAAAAACGCCCCATTACCTCCATAAACACACCTTCCATACAGTAAAACAGGATGATAAAAGAATCATGCTGTTGGGATGTTCTTTCTTCATCAGAGGTTATGAGGATAAAGTTAGTTTTCTTTCTTTAAATACCTGTATTTTACTTAGAATTGTGCAGCAAAGTAAGACAGCTCTTCAATGGAATAAGGTGATTTACGTATGTTGACAACAATAAAAAACAACTGCTTCATCTTATTTCAAATAAATAGTATCCTATATTTTAATTTAAAGGCAAGAAATACTCAGAACATCTTAATTACCAGCTCAAATGAGGTCATATACACACATTTTAAGAATTCTTCACTTATTTTCTTTACATATATACATATAGTAATCATAAACCTACAACCACAGCCACCATGAAATTAGTGCCTCCATGTATGTTTATTTAAAGGGCCAAATAACAGTCCAGAAATTTTGTGGGAAGGAGTCAAAAAATAAAGTCCACTTGAATTCTTCACTTAATCTTACTGAGCTTGGGCAATTCTGCGATTAAAAATAATCTTTAATTAAAGTATGTAAATGAACAAAGTGGAAGGAGACATATCCCCCAAAGGACATGAGAAAAGTTAAAAGAAAAACAACAGAAACAATCTCACTATTTTGTGTTTGCTTATTACATAATATTTCAATTATGTTATTTTTAAATGTAGAATGAGAAACTTTTTAAGGCGTATGGAAAACTTTTCATGGGATTGCTTGATTGAGTAAATTGATAGAGGAATTATAAAAAGTTGTGTAAAAATGTTACAACGAAGTAGCTTTGTGTCGCAAAAAAAAGCATCTTTTAATGTCTGTTTCCCAAAAAAACACAGTATGAGGGAAACATTTAATGAATACAAAAATATAATACAAAGAGACTTTTATCAGAATGAAGAGCATAAAAATGAAAAGGGAAACAAAGAAACGCTGTGTGTCAGTGCTGGATGCAGGAGCTTTCCAACAGCACCCGAGCTCCATGCTCTTCACTGCCTGCTGTATATTTAATAGCCACTCCATCATTCTGCCTCCTTTACTCTCTCCCTTCTTTCTCCTTCTCCCTCTCTCTCCATCCCTCCATCGTTCTCCTGCTCATCCACGTCTTGCCCGAGCAGATGGGAGATTGTAAGGCTAGGTGGCCCATTCAGAGAGCGCAATCTGTCTCTGTGTGCTGCACTTCAATCCAGTGGAGAAAATAAAGGCCAGAGCATTTCAAGTCCACCTCCTCATTTATGCGGGGCTCCAGCTCGTCTTATTGAAAAAAATAAAAATCAGTGGAACGGCTTGGACTGAAAGCATGTCAACAGAGGCAGACAGAGGGGGATAGGGGAATAATTGTTGGGGAATTAATCAGTTGGGGATGCTTTTTCCCTGCGTGGGCGATAGTAACTGCGATGCAGGCCAAGTACAGAATTAAATTTACACCATTACAAACATGTTTATCTTTATCCCCGCGCTCTGTGGTGTGTGTGGGGGGAAAGTCGGTGTGACGCCAGTTCAAAGCATTGTCACATTTAAATGTGTCACAAACTTATCCCCCCCCCCACTGGATTTTTTTTCTGCAATTGTCTGTAAGTGGCATAAATACCCAAAGAATGGGTCTGGCCAAAGAAGCGGAGGAATCCTTGCACTTTGGCCTCATTTCCTGGCACCCCTGGCATCGATGTGTATAAAGCTTCAAGATATTTAGTTTTTATTCCCTAATCCAATCTTTCATTTCGTTGCAATTATTAAGAAGGGGAAATATTTTTTATCCCTGTACCTTGCAAAATCCATTTCATCCTATAGGACAACGCTTTGTGTGGTACAACATTTCAAAAGTTTGGAGTATATATATTTTTTAGAGAGAGAGGGAGCCTTTACAATCCCTCTTTCCACAATCTCTCTAGGTCATAAAAATAATGGATATTAGGGGCTCTTCCACGAATTCTTCCTTTAATTCTTCCTTTGCAACAAATTCACTGATTTAAGCAAATAGAACAGACAACTGTCGACACACTTAACATATATATCATCATATCTGTAACATTCAATATTTAATTCATTTCATTTGCATTTTAAAAATGGATTATACAACATGCTTTTAATTTCTTTTTTTACTGAAACTATTAAAATGCGATACTCCATTCGGAGTTGCCTATTTGACGGGACTCTTCAGATAAAAAAATAAACAGATGAAAATTCCTTTTTTTCTCAGTGAAATTGTGAGGAACAAAAACTCCAGGTTCTTGAAACCTCTTTCTGATGACAACATTGTTTAGTTAGATATATTCTATAAATAAATTTAACTTGATTTCCCCCTTGGGTAATACTGACAATATCATTTCCATATTCACCCAATTGTGTCAGTCATTCATCCTTTTTCCAGGTCAAAGAGAAGCTTCTGCTGCAGTTTTCTAAGTTCAACACAAACCAGAAAAAGGAACCAAGAGGGGGGAAAAAAGCAGGGAGAACCGCCTGTGAGGTGGCAACTTGACATCGCCAAAAACTTGGTGGTGTGTAGAGGAGAATTAAAAAAAAAAATTAACGACAGTAGACGATAAATTAATCATCCATGCTACACACCCGAGGTGAAATATGCGAACTGCAGCTGCAGCATGACGTGTAAAATGTGTTTGGATCTGACCTGCAAACACTAGTGAGGAGCCTATGAAAGATGCATGGGGCCACTGGAGAGGTATAAAGAATTTAGAGATATAAAGGATATATGACAAATAAATCAGGATGCAAATCTAACCGGGTGCCACTGGGACTTCTCCAATGAAAACTGCTTGAATAATTGAAGAGGAAGAGGAAACATTTCATCAATGAGAAGAGCGCTGGAAACAGTTACCCCCTTTATCCCCCCCTGACCTTTCTCACTGGGCCCTCTGTGTCTTTTAAGCAGAAGGGAAATCTACTGAGAGCCTAGACCATGAAAAACATTTTTTAAGAAGAAATTGACAAGCAAATTGTTGCAAAAAAAGTTCTTCATTATTGAAAAAGCAGTATTTTTTTGGGCAGATCCAAAGGTTGATGGCACAAAGTAAACAGCAAATCAAAGAGACGCAGTCAAACCATCATTCAAAGGTTTTCCTTTTCAATACCTCACTGCTTTAGCAGATGAGACCCCAAGGAGTGTTGCCTAAGAAAATGCTCCACTGTTTAATGCCCGCAGTGGAGCATTTTTCTGTATAATTTTTTCACTAAAATGATGATGGGCCAATTTCTTTTAAGATCTAAATTCTATATAATTCTCCATTCCCTAAATTATTGTCTATTTTTCCAAATCTATCTCTAAGTTTCCTATTTAAAAACTAGAGTTTGAAATTCAATATCAAAACATGTACATAGAAACAAAAGGGCAGACTTGCTGAAACAAGATGCCAGACATTAAGAGAAACGTCTATATTCTAACGGGAAATCATTGCGGTTACCCTAGGCTGCCAAGCATAACTGTCTTGGCAACTGCGTCAACGGGAACATTCTCTCCCCATAGGTGAGGTTCATTGATTAGGACTGAAACTCACCCCAGAGTCATTACGCTTATTAAACACTGTAATTCTAATTTTCTTTTTTTGGGTGGTGAGAGACCCGGGAATAGAGGAAGAAATCAGAGGTCTATTCATTAAGTGGTTCCGAGCCCTGCCCTGAACCCGGTCTGGTTTCTGCTGCCTTCCTTCCACCTTTGTGACATTACTGCTAGGATAGCCTTCATTTCAGAAATGCTAAAAATAGTAGTGTCTGGTTTTTATACTGCTGACATTGCAGAAACTTTAACAGATCTTATAAACAAATGAAAGTCGCTTCACTACTTATGGAAATCTTTAAGCTCTTTTTCTTGCAATTGCAATTTACCTGATGTAATGACTATTTATTTGGCTGGGTGAGTCTTACTTGGCTCTCTCCTTTTTGCCTTTTGTCAAGAAGTCACTAAAACTCTAGTTCTGTTGTTTCTTTGCGGTATTTGTTTCTGTGCATCCTCATGTCCCAGAGCTCACTGGAAAACCCACCACTGGATCCCCTCTGAAAGATCTGTTCACTGCTCCTCTGTCAGATCCTGTTCAGATCCATTCCTTGGACTTCTCCACACCACCATCATAGCTCATCTTCCTATCCACCCTCTAACTCTCTGCCAACACCTCCCTCTTGTCTCTAGAATAAGGAAAAAGAAACAATTAAGAATCTAATCCACACACCAGGACTAACCAAACCTAAGTCCCCGTCCCTCTATATCAACATTTTAACCATCCCTTAATGCTGTCCTTGATCCAGCTCCTGGATAAAGGTTCTCATTATGTCATCATACCATTTTAGTCTTTATCTGTTTTCCGCCTAGTACTGACTAGGCTCTCACAAACAAATAATCCGATCTGTGATTAACTTTTAAGCTTTAAATGGAAATTCAATTCAGTTTAAAAATACTTTATTAATCTCAAGGGGAAATAAAATGATACAATAACTTATTTGTTTTACCAGTAGTTGCAGGTGTTAATAACTCTAGGCAGGGATGGATCTTCTGTACCGGTCTGTCTTGCACAGGATCTGGAGAAGCCTCTTACTGAAGACACTCTGTTGTATAAAAATCTTCTGAAGAGGATGTTGTCTCGTATTGTACATATACGTATTGTATATATTTTGTTCCTTATGCTAAGTAGTGATTATATAGACCAGGTTTCCTTCATTCTGGTTCCCAAGGTCTGCTGTCCAGTACCTTTTAGATGTGTCTCTGCCACATCCACAGTCAAATAATCAGGTCAAAGAAAATGTGATCAGAACTAAAGTGTTTCTTTACATGTTGTCCACATTTGATAAAACTGGAGCATAGTGTTTCCAGTCTCCTGGTCAATGTCCCTTTTTTGACTGATTTTGCAGTTTTCAGTTTTGTATTGAGTAAAATTCTTTGAGTTGTCCAACATTGAAGAAAAGCTAAAACTTATTAATGATATTATTCTTCACTGATGTTCAAGCTCCCAGACAGGAATCTGTTATTTGGGTCTTCAGCATATTGAGGACCTGAAAAGATTTTGAAAAATTAGATACTTTATTTATTCTTTTATCAAAGGTAAAATAATTAAAAAAGGGTGTTAGTCTTTTGTAAATTTATATACAAATATAAAACAAGGGTGATCCATTGTAATTAGCTAAATTAATTTAACTACAGTTTAATCACATGAAGTTAAATCCCCAGATAATATCCTTTTGAGGCGCTTTATTAGAGAAACAGTTAAGAGTTTTGTGTTGTTTTTTCGAATGCATCTGATGTTAAATCATTTTTTTTCCAAATTTAGAACCAATCACGTAGATTCCAATATAATTCTAACCATAATATCCCTGTTGTGGATTATATCATTTTACATGGATAACAGGTTATCTATCTGATGAAGTTCAGCCAATTCCGTATTGTTCGCATGAGGTTTCGACTTTATAAGAACCAATAAGCGCAAGCAAGCATGTGGCTAGAGAAGAGAGAAAGAATATCTTTTAAAATGAAAGAGACATTTAATAGAACCAGGCCTAGTGTGAGGTGCATTTTCCATAACTGGCAAAATAAAAGACGTTAAAACAGGGAAGCAAGGGGCGTGCAGATGGCGCAGTGGTTAGCAAGCATGACCCATGTTATGGAGGCCTTGGTCCTCGACGCAGGCGACCCCGGTTCAAATCCGGCTTGTGGTCCTTTCCCGCATGTCTCTCCCCCTCTCTCATACCTCCGTTCCTGTCAGCCTACTGTCAGAAAAACTGGCCACTAGTGCTGTAAAAAGCTAAAAAAAAAACACAGGGAAGCACTGATCCAAAGTTACTTTATATAAAAACAAAGGGACACATTGTTGATGGCAGCAAATCTCCATTACAGACTTCTTGTTGCAGTAAAATGACCAATAATGAAGGCTTGAGGCTACGTTGAGAGGAGAAACAGAGCTTAAATATAGTTTTATTCCAAACACTGTGGATATGGGAAGTTTCTTGTTAAAAATAAGGACCAAACTAAAATTCTTGTGTGCAGTCAGCTAAAATATTTGAGACCCATGTTAACAAATTTCATGATAACCTTCATTTAAATCAAATTATGTTTTTTTTATTTGAGGACATGGGAATTTTCTCACTGACCTAGCCCCAATTTTTCCAGGAGACTGATTAGTTTCACAATTACTGAAAACTGCAGCAGATTGAGTCATTATTTTCTGTAATCTAATGCTGCTGTAGTTCAATACATATTCAAACCTGGATTAATGTCCTGTTTATATCCTAACAACCTGGAAAAGATGGTGTTTTAGGCACAATTCATTACTGTTAGTTAGCAAACCTCTAAGATACAAGCAGACAAGAAATCTAAACAAATACTGGTAAAATTAGTCTTGGAAAATTAAAACAATCTCAAAAAGCTCAGCTCTAAAGAGATAAAACTTCCATTGAGATCAGACACATTTCTTTGATTTCGCTTTGCTTGAGTGGTCACAACAACAGCTGGTTTAACACAGAGTCCTGAGTGATCTGTCGTTCTGAGTTAAAAACAGGTATGCTTATGAAGTGACATGGTTCTGTTGTGACAAATGCGTGAGCTCAGTGTCACATCTCATAGTGTGCAGGGACTGACATATCAAAGACCATATACTAACCACTTGACAGAACCTGTCCACACTCTTTACATTTTAAATGCAGCTGAATTGACAGAGTGAATGTGCCCTTGGATGCAGAACAGCTTCCTGTCTGGTAGGTCTTCCTGGGTAACTGAGCGGCTCTTACAGTGAAAGGTAAACACAGTTTTGTTTTTCTGATTATTTTGTCTTATTGAGATCTGTTTACTGATCATAGACCCTGACAATTTGCTGGAAGCTTAAAAGTTTCTGTGTTAGTGTAGTGACTTTATCACTGCTTTCTTCAGCAAACAGGGTTCTTAAAAATGTGGGAATCTGTGAAAGTGGAAAATTTGAAGCACGAGCATGGTCAAGTGGAGAAGATATAGTTAGAGACATGAGAATACATAATAAAACTTTAAGTAACAATCTAATCATCCAGTTTTACTCAAGAAAAGTCAACCCACAAAGAATTCAAGCACAGGCAAATTTGCACATTGAAAAGCTAATATAACAAGCTGAAAACCAGCATAGTATATGATCTGGTTACAGCTATTCATGCTTTTTGTCAGAATTATACATCTTAATTAAGACAAAAACTGCAATATACAGTAATACACAGGTAAACTTACATAATAAAAGCAGCTTTTTAATTATGGTTTAATTTATTAAAAGAAAAAAGTCACTTAAACCAACATTATCCAGTTCAAATAGCCACATTGGAGGTTTGAAACACGAAAGGCCATTTCAAAGTGCTCAAAGCTCTCAAACTGATTTTGATAGGGCTTTTTCAGAATCATTTTCATCCTTATTTTCTATTCTGAGGTAAACTTCCTTGTACGTTCTGGATTATTGTGAACTGCATAATCAAAGTCATCTAAATTCACACACTATAGGCTAAACTATTTCCTTCAGGAGTTAAAGATTTTAAAGCAGCAACGTAATCCAAGACCATCACACCACCACCACCATGTTTGCTGGTATGATGTTCTTCTTCTGGAATGCTGTCTCTTATTACGGCGGTTGGAACGGGACACACACACTTCTAGTTTGTCCTTTCACTCCACTCCCAGAAATTGCTCATCAAGACATTGTTTGAGTTATGTGACGCATTTCTGTTCTTTTGGTCAGCTGCCTTAGATCTCTCTCAGGCAAGTAAAGTCTGCTGTAGACGTTGCTCTTAGTTTTCCTTTGACCTCCTGAATTATTCATCAGTGCTCCTTTGGATTTTATTGGTAGGGTACCCAGTCTTTGGAAGGTTCCCCACTGTTCAATGTTTACTTTATTTAAGGATGATGCTTTTTCCTTTGGTTTAGTGGAGATCCAAAGTCTTAGAAATGGAATTATTACAATTTCGAGACTGACAGATTTGGATGATTTCGCTTCTCACCTGCTCTTGAATTTCTTTTCTACATCAGGGCAGGGTATGTTGGTCTTTTATTTTAGCCTACCTCTTTAAGTCAGATAATTGTTAAGGTGATTTTCTGCAGGTTAAGCCAGTTTGCAGGCAAGTTATTTTGTGTTTTTCAGGGCCAGGCTGTGTGTCATGATGGGTTTCAGAGATCTAACCCACATGCAGAACACCACTCGGAAATAGGGAAAAAGTTTTATTGGAAATAAACACAGATAATTCAGGTTCTGGTTCTGGTTCTGGTTCCGGTTCGGGTCCAAAGCGGGATTCACAGAGTTCTGTAGGTTCAGAGTTCGGTTAG
>JAUZNJ010023133.1:0-16948 GCA_034780135.1 Jordanella pulchra | reverse complement strand
AAAAGTAATATACAGTGATGGAGAGTACTAGAGATAGGTCAGAGTCAGAGCAGTTAAAAGGAGGATGTGTTCCCGATATCAGTGGATCAGACTTTGGAGCCTTTTGAGGAAAATTTACTTGGGTGTAATGAAAGTTTCAAACCTGGGATTAAGGAAGGTTTGTTAGCTTTGCTCTGGCTGTGAACAGTAGACATGTCTTTATACGTGTGCAGTTATGGTGGATTTCAAGGAATTTTGGGTCATCCCATCCACATGTTTTAAGGATCAGCAGAAAGCAAAATACCAGGTGTTCTGTGAGGTTAATGTGGGAGTATGAAGCACCTAGAATGCTTTAAAATGTAACTAAAGCAAGTTTTATATCCACATTTACGGCAAAGAGTCAAAGTTGTTCCCAGATTAGACTCCAAGGAAGCCTCCCCAACCGTCCCATCAATCTTCGTTTGGGTCGTTATGGACAATGTTGTTGAAGAGAGAAAAGTTTTTAGTTTAAGAAACAGAGTCTTTTGATTTTTTGCAGACAATAGGGTTATATTAGCTTTTTAATGCCATTGGTACCTGAAGAGGTAATCAGGGGTCAATCTTTACTATACTAAAGCACTCCTAATATCTTTGTGTCTTGTTCCTGAGTGGGAACAGGATGGAGGTGGGGAGGATGCATAATCACTATTTTGGAAACTTGGCAACCATAAAATGCAGCCGTTTACAGGAATTTTACAACCAGGAATGTTCACCCCCCTTTATCATCCTCCCTGTATGTGTCTGTCAGAGGTCCAGTTGTCTTAAATGTGTTTGTTGCTCTCAGTGTAGATATGAGGAACTAAAGGAGAGTAGATATACATTTTGGATCCGTTTCCTTCGTAGCAATTGTGTTTTTTTTCAAAGACACATTCTTAACAAGAATTAACTCTTCCCAATGAATAAAACACTCCTCTTTGGTGATATACCTTTGTTGCCCTCAGTGAAGTGGGCCATGATAACAGGGTCGTCTCTGCCATTGGGGAGCTCCTTGTTCCAGGTGACCTGCACCACATTCTGCCCTGGCGCTACCTTGTAATGGCAGGGAAGTCTAGTCGGAGTGTCAGTAAATGACAGAATATCTGTGTTGGGCTGAAGAGGCTCCATGAAGGCCCCCCGAACACATGGTACTGAGGAGAGAACAGAAAGAAATCATCAATAAATGATAAAGGTATTACACGTTGGGATGAAGAATGCATGAAATCTCAACGATGAAACCAAGTGTTGCAACATTCTCTGGCTAATGTTCAGATAACTGAACCGGGGTAGTCTGTGTTATTTTAACATGCAGAATCCTAGAGGGTTTTTACTTCATCCTAAAGCAATAATTGTTATAAGGTGTAGTCCAAGCCCTTAAACTTCATCTGTTGAGGGAGTCACATCCTCCCTCAGTGGGTTTGTTTAAAGACAAACACGTCCACAGTTCACAGTTTAAGGTTCGCCCAACCTGCTTGACTTTGGACTCGCTGTCATTGAGAAAACACACAGACTTCTTAAGGAAAGAAAAGGAATGTCTGTATGTGTTTTAAGACAACTAGGCTCTTCTTCAGTATTCGGTTTCAAAGCATACAATAATGAAGGTTTACAGCTAATCCTGAATTCCTTGCTCATAAGTGACTGCCGATGCTGATGTTATTTCATATCTGTGAGACTTCTCACAGCAGTAAAAATACCATCATTTTGTTCATTTAGTTTCTTTTTGCCATTTACTTTGTATTTAACCAGTTATTCCTTTGTTGAATACTATTCCTAAACCCTTCAATCAAGTTTGACTCAAAGCACCCATTAACTTTTGCTCTATAACATTGAAATGAAGTTCATTTGAAAACACCGTTTTCACCAAACTGACACCATAATTTTGGGCCCAGGCTTGATGAGATGGTTGTTTATTTATTTCTTCCTTCAAAACGCTTTTATCCATTGCTGCCGGGTACAACTGTGTACGACGCTGCCAAACAGGAAGTTAGGCTGATTCTTGGTATCATGAAAATCTTGATACACAACCTTGAGACCAGGTTATTTCGTAACAGCTATAACCTTTTTAAAAAGTTGCTTTATCACCTGTGAGTCAGATTACTGCTTAGCACATGAACAATATCATACCTACAAGTTGAAACATATCTACATGTACCCCACCTTACAGTCTCTTGATTTCTTGCTTTCTGTAACCATCAACAACCCCCCCCAATAATTCAAACCAGTCGGTTTCCTGCAAAAGAAATTTAGGGATCATTCACGTCCAATTTTCAATTATCTACAAAAGTGTAAGAGTTAAATGAAAGGAACAACTCAGGAACCAATCCAACAAAAGATGGAACACCACTGCTAAAAGAAAAGCAAGTTTAATATAATGTCTGCACAAAAACAAACAGCTTTAGGCTGAACTGAAGACCAAAATGTTTAATATTCAGCCAGGACAGACACTCAGGTATAATGATGGTGGTAGCAATACGCAGAAAGCTTTTTTGTTGTCGTGTTTTTTTTTTTTTTTTTGCTGATAGTGGATCTGTTGAATGAAACAAAGTGAATTGAAATCATGTAAGATGAGGATTACCTTCTCATTGTTAAAACGGGTCAGGAGGATGGTGGGGACTAAAAATGAAAGCCCCTGATAAAAAAAAAAAAATGACAACTTTAAGCCTGAGTAAAATCTGCAGTTGTCCATAGATAGAAAAACTACTACTAAAAAAAACAAATAGTTTTACGAAAAGAAAAATATTTAGATATTTGGTCACAATGAGGGATTCTGTTTTAAAGGTTAGGGTCATTTAAAGGGCCACTTTACATCCAGAGAAAGCTATGCATCCTGTCAAGCATGTCATCATGTTACTGCTCGATATGGACAGAAGAGTTAAGTAACTTCACTTTAAATCTACAATGAGTGCAACCTCTCTGTCAGATGGTCAATTATTCAAACATCACCAAAGATCACATCAGGCTTTAAAATGTAAATTAAAAAATATCTAACTTTAGGCTTCAAGAAACTCCCCAATTTTATTCACATTAGAAATGTTAACAAAGGAGCAAACCAGTTAATTCAATTCAAACTTGTAGACTAAATTCTTGTTTTGAAAACTGTTGATGCCGTTTGTTTTTTAATGAGACAGGAAGGCAGATGTTGGATTGGACTGATGATAAGGATTTCAATTAACGCGCCCTTTTTTTCTCTCCACTCATCTGCTGTCATCACAGTTTACGGTTCACATGACTTATTGCAAGCTGAATAATTTTGTCAACTAACTTCAAGATAAAGTTTGTGCATCAATTAGAAAAAACACCTTTTCAATAATCCAATAGGAAAACTGAATGTTGCTGCATACTCTGCAGGTTTGTTCATGAGGATATTGAAATCCTTTATCATATCAATATCAAAACCATTGATGCTGTGATGGTGATTGCAATTTGATATAATCACATTTTGGTGGTAAAGTTAAAGGGCAAAAATGCAAAAAACATTCAAATGTCTGTCTGAATGCTTAACCTTAATGGGTGAACTTACTGTTTTGTTTCAGTATTTTCTGCACATACATCTCTGAACAGCGCTTTAGTTGCTTTATTTTGTGCTCAGTGTTTACTTTACATTGAAACAGTTTTATCTCAAAGGGATCCTTCTTTTGCATTTTTAGCTTTGCTTTTTCAGCAAAGAAGAAAAAAACATTTTGTACACTAGCCACAAGGTACAGCGTGGCTTCATAGAAGTTCTCACGGCTCGATGTCTTTCCAACTGTCAGAACTGGCAGCAGCTAATTAATGACTTTATCGGACCTTTCTTAGAGGCTGCAATTGTGGGAGAAACAGAGAGAGAGCGGTGCATCAAAAATCCCAAACGGAAAACCAAACAACTGAACTTTGATTTCTGGGACGAACACGTTTAATTCTGCCCTGGTTACTGATTCACAAGCCCGATAAATGATTACAAAAATGCCGATATGGGACACAGACTCCCACTGATTCTGCAAGGACACCTCGACACAACTAATTCAGAGGTCCCACAATCAGAGGGAAAGTCAATCTGGAGAGAGAGAGAGAGAAAGACCATGAGAAGGACACTGATTCAAACGAAAGGGGATTCTAGAGCAAGGCCAAATGGTATGAAGCCAGAGATAAGACAAGGAAGATAAACAGCGAACAGAGAGAAACAGTTAACCATGGTTCAAACACCACAGACAAACATAGACTTGATAAAGCTGCCATTCAAGCTTTTCCTGTTCTCTCAGTGACAGTAACTCCATCACACCTGAGATTATCACACCGGTTGAAACCAAGAGTCTGATAAGTGCATTTCTTCTTCTAAATGGAGCGGCATTCACAGACCCCATCTCTGTCAGTGGCTTAAATCCACACTGTGGGCCAAACAAAGATGGATGAGCAGCACCAGAATTAGTCACAGAAAAAGGAGAAGCAGCTTGAGAAAGGAGTTCTGACACTCGTTCAGAAAAATCAGGAATGCGCCCGAGCTGCATTCTGTTCTGTCGCACCTTTTGACAACTTGCATGGCTTGTATGTGGACGTCAAAAACTGTCTGGGTTACGTTAGGGCTGCAGGCTGCAGGGATATACTTGAACAAAGTTGTCTGACAGCAGAAATCTGATGTATGGGAGTGTGTTCACACTGCTTTTGGTAAGCCAGGCAAACAAACGACAAACGTTTACTTATCAACAGCATTTATAGCAACAAACCTGCTGTTGTTTTTGTCTTGCACTACCTTCTAAGACCTCCTAAAACATCACATCATTTCTGAATGTGTTCTTTTTAACTTTCATACAACAAAACCAGAAAAGCCAAGCTGACTTGCTCACAAGGAGGTGAACCATCAGGATCTTTACGATTGAAGCCATTGAATAAAAGAAAATACTTATGGAAAAAAATGCTTAGAGAAAAGGTTCTCATACTCAAAGAAAGGGAGAAAGTTGATCATTTACAAGCAGTCCTTGGAGAACAATATATAAAACATCTTCAAAAAAATGCATTTTTTATATTGGGGCATTTTCACATTAATTAATTAATAAAAAGAAAAAATCTATTTGTCTTCAATCATGTCTTTTTATGCATGTAAATCTTATAAAATAAGAGGGAAATAAATGACTCTGTTTTTTCCCCTGAAGACAACTATATCAGTGGCCCATATTTTCTAACTAACTCCTCAAAATGAGAACAAAACAAAGAACATGCAATTAATATAAGGCAGGTGTGTATCAAAGTTTGTGAATCAGGAAATGGACCCAGGATAAAAAAAAAAAAAAGAAATATTAAAGAAAAAGTATATCTCAAACTTGGCCAGTTTTCCACTCAAAGCTTTAAACTATTACTCTAACACAGTTCAGGCTCGACAATTATTCAAGTTTATCTCGCTACCACACATAATATGCAGGATATATATCAAAATAAAAGCTCACTTTGGCACATGGAGCATTTTTTAAAATTCGGATCCAGATTGTGCAAGTCCATAATAGCATTGCACGAATGCACAAGCTGTGCCATTAAATAATGTAGTGTCAAAATGGGTTTAGCTGTAAAAAAAAAAAACAACAAAAAGAAACAAAAAACAAAGATAACCAATCAAAAACACCTGTTTTTGATCTACTGGCAGTTTTGCCAACACTTTGTATCCTGTTTCCTTGGTGAAATTACCTGAAAATTAAACTAAACAACAGTGAAAATATAGAGCGACTATTTTTAAAGAGGTTCACCCTGTTCCTTAATTCTACTTTAGTGTGAGAGGGGGTGGGGGGAACCACTGAGAAGCAGTTCATCTCTTTTTAGCCCAGATGGGAAGCTTTTGATGATATTTGTGGTTCAGGACTAAAAGTTGCATCCCTTATCCAAAATACATCAGTGTGTGGTTCCTCTTTGCTAAAACTCTTATCTGTAAATCTCGCACAAACATTTAAAGTTGCTTTGTCATACCAGCCATTTGAAGCTGCACACACTGGTGTTGCTTATCGTCCTTTTTCCACACTTTTTTTCCTTTTGCTTGCCTTAAATGTATGTCTTTGGATGCATCACTCTGGAGATCCAGTTTATTTATAAATGAACTGTGATGGATTTACCAAAATCATCAAATTTTTTTCATATGCACCTATAAATGGTCCCATCTTCAAGACGACAATACAATAAAAAGATAGAACAGAAAAAAGTTTCCCCAAAGCTTTCTACAGCTCTTTCAAAGCTGGACATTTAAGATGTTCTTATTTCTCGTAGACAAAAATCCACTCAAACTGAAAAGCTGCATAATTGATATTTAATAAACCAACAGGTAGTGCCATAGAGTTGGGCTGGGGAATGCATTATTTTGTTTTAAAAACATTGAAGTTTTTTTAAAGGAGAAAATGAGACTATATTGTTTATATCTAGATGTTTTTTGCATGATAATCATACTTTTACAGGTTCCAGAAAGTTATTTTTCAGCCATATTTATCTACACCTGGTTGTTAAAAATGTGCCTGTTTGATGTTTATGGGAAAAAAAACTTTAATTTAGAGGTACCTTTATATAAATACTAAATGAAATGAAAAACATAGAGATGAATATGATTAAACCAACACTGTGTAACTTTTAGCCACTAGAGGCGCTAGACCTGAAACATCCAGGTTCAACACCCCTGCAAGCCACTAGCATGACTGCACTATCACAAAATGAAATAAGCTGTGTCTCATTTAGCGGGCTGCGTCCTTCGAAGGACGCATTTTAAGGCCGGTTACGTCACAACGCTGCGCGGAGGCTGTCCCATTTCAGTAGTTGAAGAAGAAGAAAAAATAACAATAATAAAATAAAATAAACATTTCCTTTTTTGGGGGGGTTGTTGTATTTCTCAAAGCTCGAGCTCTTGGTTTTTTGGTTTGAAGCTGTTTTTCCCGGGCTTGGGGTAGACGTGATGACGTTGTGTCGCAACCAGGAAGTGCTCCAAAGGCTAGACCGTCCCATTTACCAACAGCTGATGATCCTCCGGAGCATCTTCCGAAGACTGGGTCCTGCTAAGGCTTAGTAGGCAGGGTCCTTCGAAGGACGCAGCCCGCTAAATGAGACACAGCTATAGTCTCCATCAGCGTTTTGGAATCTGATAGCAGAGCACTTTAGACCAACAGACTGACAAGTCATGGAGCTCCTGGAAAAGACGAGGCCACATTAGACCCTTGAAATTAAATCCTTACATTAGGGGAACAACATATGACTGACAGGTGAGTTTCTTAGAAGAACGGTCCACACAGAGCATCAATGCAGACCAGGTGCTGTATACCGACCTAAAGAAAATAAATAATTGAAAAGATCCCAAGCTAATACTTGGGTCAAAAGTTGTGCAGTGTTGCTTTGGTGAAATTATGACAAATTCTGGAATTTAGGTAAGGAATATTTTAGAGGTAGAGTCATCAATCTATTCTCCAACTACATACATGACTCATTCGTGTTAGGGATGTTCCAATACGGTACCGAAAGGTGAAATCAGTCAGATATCACCCAAAAAATGAATATTGGAATACATCGAGCCAAATCTAAAATCTCCTGATAGCAACTTTCTGCTTCTATTTACAGTTTCTGTAACCCATTGGTTAATAATAAACAGGTCAGTCGTTCTCATATCTGCTTTTGTTATTGTTGCCTATTATTAAAGTCGTTTTACCGGATCAAGGTTTTTCTACTATTTCCTACCCACAAAATGTGCATCAAAAATATGTATGACTCATGCTAATATTGTATCGGTCAATAATCAGAGCTGCATCACCAGTTTTGTATCAAAGATTAAAAAGTTGTTTGGGAACATCTCGAGTTTCATACGCTATTTGTGCCACTTCTGTCAGAACAAAAATGAAACAGCCTTATGGAACAACAATCTTTGCAGGGCTGCGTTAATCTGAGCTTAAAACAGCCACAGTCACAAACCGGGACAAGATAATTAAACTAAAATCAGTTTTGCTGCTTTGAAATGAAAACTCCTTCATGGTCAATACATCCCAATAACATTGAGCAGCCCAACTGATTGGCTATGATACTTAGTAGTGGGAATTATCATAACGTTTATCCTACATGTTTGATGCACAAGCTTCTGAAATAAGTGATATAATGGGAAAGTTGATTGAGCTGTGGTCCTTAATGGTAGCTGTAAGGCCCCCCAAATCTCCCGGATCAACTCGTTAATCTTCTATCAGCTCTGGATGATCTGTCCCTGTGAGAGATTTCTGAGAAGGTTGTGTTGAATTTGAAATGCTTTGAGACTCTTAGCAGTTTAGCTAAAGCTGCACAAACAAACTTTAAAACACAGGACGTCCTCTGAAGGTAACAATCACTGAAAGTTTGTTTAACAGAGAGAAAATCTATCCTTGATGACAGAATAATGGATTTCGCTTTGGAGTCCAAGTCAACATCGGATGAAACGGTACATGTGTCACCGAACTGGGTTGTTCCTAAATTGTTAACCACATAGCATCACTATAACAAGCATTACTTTAACTTATCCATGATATTTCTACAGTCTGTAGGTTCTGGTTTGTCTTCTTTGAAGGGATGAATGATAAAAGTACGTTTCAGAAAGCTATGTTTTTAAGTGAAACCTAAAGTGGTTTATTTAGGCTGAATTCAGCAGTGGGCTGCCGTTCGCTTCGTCTGTAAGAACATTAATACAAGTAAAAGTCAACCAGAACATGCCATGGAGGTTATCTCCCCATGAACTCAACATTATGGGTGAAGGGCTTGACGGCTATCCTATGTTCTATCCATCATTGCTTCGTAATAATAAAATATATATTGTGGAATCCAGAACCCTGTACTCGCAGTGGCAATATGCATATATGTTGTGTGATCTCGATACATCAGCATGAAATGGCCCACAAACAACATGAAACCAAACTGGTTATGCTTGCATTATGCCAAAACCACAACCTATTCACACCCACACCAAGCTAAAAGGTTTGCAAGTGTTCCAGTACATGCTTCCTACCAAAAATAAAATCCTCTTACGAAGGTTCCTCAACGGCCTTAATGCTGTGAGCGCATAGAATTTTTTGGTGCTAGGCTGCAGAGTGCACACATCTCCAAATTGCACATATAAACAAACTGTTGAGAGAAGGAAGCTTGGTTTTTCAATCATGATGGCAAAGAGAAGTCTGGGCAAACTACTCAACATTGGTTAGAGATGCACATCGGAAATCTGAGGTTTATGAAAAGTTGAACCAGAAGTTTTGTTCATCTCTATCTACATGGTCTTGAGAGCATGAGACACAAAAAGTATCATTCATAATCACAGAGACATTAAAGCTGCAATGTTTTATGCAGAAAGAGTATATGCAGAACAGCAAATGAAGCTTCCTGGCAACCTCTCTTTTGTAAATATCAAAACTGCACCATACAGGTCTGTAGAAAATCCCTCCAACCTGCATACAATCACAATAAATGCTACAGAAGAGCAGCAGCTCCATCACCACACTGCCAAACACATATTTAATGTTTATATTGATTTTATTTAAACAAAAGTTTGCAGAATATCCTGAATAAGAACAGCGCCCAAAGAGGGCAAACAAACAAAGCTGAAGATTAACATAATAACTATAATAATGCATAAAAACCCACCCTGAGCTCCTTTAAACAACAAAAACCTGGAGGTTTACCAAGGTTTGTTCTTTTTCCCCCCCCATTATAAAAGGTTGAGAGATAGACAGTTGTAAATATAAATAGTGAATGAAAAAAATAGGAGGAAATAAACAAACCACCCAAACAGGAACACAAAGCCTCTCAGTTGTAGCTCAGTTTAAAAGCTGTAGTAGTTGTCAAACAGGCTGAGTGTTTGTTTGTCTGTGTTTTCAAAATGCTATCAACAAAATCTCATTTTAAGACTAAACTGGAAATGTGTAACAACATAAAATCGTTAATGTTACATTCAACCTTAAAGTCCATTTAAATTTTTAAGAGAGATAAATGCTTTATGCAGAAAAAAACACTTTATTTGCATAGAGCAGGCTACGTGCAAACTAAAACGAAATAAAATGTAATTTAATTCCAACTTACTAACCAAAGACCTTGTAACAACATAGTTTATATCTTAATATTCACGCAGTGAGTAACACCCACGGCAGTTTTCTCCTGGTAGTGACCGCAACTTGTGTGTTAATTGGATATGGTGGGAGCTATTGGGACATGTTAGTAAATAAAAGATAACTTATCTGATCGTTTTTGTATTAAAGGCAAAAATGAATTATCCCATAATAAAGTAAGGATGACATGATTCAGGAACTTCTTCTGATGGATTTCCAAATACTCACCGATAAGAAAAAGAAGCAGAAGCTCCCTTAGTGGTGATCTGATTGACTCCATCTGTAGCCCGAACAGTAAAAGTTCGTCTCACTTTTTCACCAAAAAATCAAATTAAACTGTCATAATGCGTCTTCTTCAAGTCCAGAAACGGTTCAGAGCGAGCAGACAGGTGTGATATCGCTTCTCCCTCGCTTTCAGCTCCTATGAACGGTTTTCAAGCTAAAAATCATGATTTTCCCACAAGGGGACGAGAAGGTTGTTCCAGTGAGCGGCTGAAACTGCATTACAGGTGACAGTAAACAGCTGATGAGGAGCAGATTAAACATACGTAGCAGGAAAGCAGAGCGTTATATTTGTTTAACAGAAACTTTATCAGCTAGTCATGCAGGAGAACACCTCAACCTACACAGGTTTGAGCGCTCCTACACCTGTCGGATTAAGCCCCGCCCCTAAACGAATAGTTTACGCCCTCTCAAAAATGGTGCGTTCGAGGGGCTGTGAAAATTGGAGAATTCGAATTTCAGATAGGTTAATGGTATCTAAAAATATAAAAACAAAAAACTTTGAAATTTCAGATAGATTAATTGTATCTGGAAATATAAAAACAAAAAACTAAGCAAAGCCTGGGTGACTGTATATTTACACGCTATATTTCTATGAATAAATTATCATTATTATTATTATTATTCTTTGTTGATATCTTTATGAATTATTTAGGCTGTCTATAACAGATAGAAACAGTAAAATAATTCTCAATATATTTACAAGTTGCCCTTATTGTAAATAATGAAATGCTGTTTTTCCTCTACCAGGGCAATTAGCTCTGATTTTCCTAATGGGCACCAAATTTGTTAACAAATGTTTGGCGATCACGACACAAAACATAAAACATGTATGTAGTATAGAGATTGAATGTCACAATACAAATATACATTTAATTTTTTTATGCAATTTTGCCCCCTGTCCAGCAGATGGCAGCCCAGGTAGCTACTTGTGTTTCCTGTCGGCAAGCTGTTTTCTCCCCTAATCAGGTCTTTCTGTGTTTTTAAGGGCTTTATAGATAAAACTGGCTTGGTGAATTATTTCAGATGTTTTTTATTATTTTATCAGCACAACTTCAAAATAACTTTTCTCATTTTATAAGCCCTGATAAGATTCCACCCTATGCAGTGAGCCTTATCAAATAAGATGTATATTAGGCACTGCTTGAGTAAAACAGACACTAAAAAGGAAAACTGAAAATATTAACAAGATTTAAACTATTCTTACATAGTTTGCCTACCTTTATCCTACATCTTTGATAGAAACTTAGATGACAGGGGGTTCTTTTGTTATCTTTTTAATTATTTCCACTTGTTTGTGTGAGTTTTTTGTATGCTATTAGTGCATGTTAATGTAATATGCAGACGAGGCAACAAAATAATTGTGATCAGCTAAAATTAGGTCTCTGTAGAACAGTAGGTGATTAGTTTCTTGTTTGCCATTTTCCGTAATTTTACGTCTGATTTACTGTGAAAAGAAAAAAAACAAATAATCACCAAACGTTTTATACTAAGAATAAAAATTCCCAAAGATGACACAAATATAATTATCAGTAACATTGTGTTAAATCTTGAGGGGTTTACTCTGTTTTGACTTTTAAATGAGCGAACTCTAAATTTCCCTGGAGCAGTAAATGCATCACCAGCATGAAGGTTAATTCCACAACAGTTAAAAGGTTTATCAAAGATGTTTTGCCTGCCAGGGTGGAATATGTTGCTTTAGTAGCTTCTTCATTCATTCATACAAATGTTTTACAGCATGTGGAACTGTGGGGTTAAGTTCTACTTTATCTCAGGCTGAATAACAAACCCCAGTTACACTGATTTACCGGTTCTGCAACGATCACCTTTTTCATTCGCCTTCTGATCTGCAGCTTTGCAAGTTAGAGTTTGAAAAACAACAACCGCAAAATTCATCAGAGCAACAACAAAAATAAATTGTTTTACTTTAATTCACTGATTAAAAACATGCCCTAAAGATACACAGCATGGAGAGCCAAGGTAATGCAGCATTCTTCACGTTTTGTTCCACAGCTCAACCCAAACATGCATCATGAAGTCATTTAATAGTAAAAGAGACCTTGGTAAATTAGGCACCTGCTGCTCATGTTGTCTGCTCACTGTCTTGTCATGTTTTTGATTTGGAAAAAACCTTCAGACTTTAAGTTAGAGTGTGGAAACCGTTTCAGACCAGAACAGACCTTAACCTCATGCTATGACTTCTGTTTGTTTTCACTTTCTTTGCAAAGAAACAAAATAAATACAGACTGAGTGAATTATCCACCGATCTCCTTTATTTAACTAGATGCTTGATACTTTTTTCTCACAACAATCCACCACTAGATGTATGTTTTTTTAGAATAATGATAAAATAAAGATCTGAAAACTATTCCATCATTTCTGCGCCTCTTAGTCTTTAGGGGACGTTTGCATATGCTCGGCACATACACCGATCCTGCCAATCCCTCATTACAAAATAGCTTTAGTTCACTCAGATTGGATGGAAATTGACTGTGAAGAAACATTTTTTATTTCATGCTGCAGATTATCTGCAACATTTAGGTTGGGACTTCGATGGACTTCGACAATTTATTAAGAAAGGTATTCATTTTGTCTGTTGGCAGAAATGGTTCATACAGATGGTACTTTTACTTGTCCTGGTTTATCCAGGGTGGATTGTTGTAGATACAAAAAAGATCCATATTAACTCCTTATTAAAATGGAAGTTATTTGGTACAACACAAAGTATTTTGTCTTTTATTAACAACAGTTGTTACTCTTAGTTTAATTATCCATCAATTAGGAAAACAAAAATACAGACACTTTTACACTTAAGGAGATTTATGTTAATTTCTTAAACTTGGCTGAATACAGTAAGTAATTTTTAAAGGAACAGTGACCCACATTGATTCCATGCTTCTGAGAAAAACAAAAACAAACAAAAAAAGAAATAAACTTCAACAAAATTAACCGAAGAATTTAGAGAAATGATTTGCTACTCACAAGAACAATGGGGGTTTAATGTAACCCATCAGGGTTTTCATTACAGAAATGTTCCAAATACATTATCCACTACAAGTTAAACAATGTAGACGGTATAAAAACAAACTCACCTGTGCTCATGTGAATACTTCTAGATAATCTGTGTTCTGCTGCACTGTTAAACTTTCCAAAACAAACTTCCCAGCATGTTCTAATTCCTTCACATGGTTGGGTATTTTGTGTTTTAGCACAGTTAACGTGGTGGTAGAGGAAAGTTTATGAGGACTGAGGTCATGCAAACCACAAAGTAGACTGTAACGAGGATTTAAGAGTGGCTAGCTCTTCTTTAACTTACTTACGGACATCATATTAAGCTTGATCATAATATTGTTTTCTGAGAATAAACAATATAAATACTAATGAATCATATATGTACAAAAGATAAAGTTTTATGGAGACAAATCTGTTTTATGTTTAAATTAAACAATAATATACTTTTATTTTCCAAAACCAACTCTCTCTAGGCAAAATAAACACCAGTCTTTCACTTAAGGCTTGGACCATTTCCCTCCATCAGTCTCAGGAAAGCCTGGTAAAACTCTGCTGCTGGCCTTATTTCCTATCTGCTGAGGTTTGCCAGCTCTGTCGACAGTAACATTCTCTCTGGAGGGTTGTTTTCCCCTGCAGATGCTCCACCCAGGAGTAGAGGTGCAGTACAATGTCAATTGTTCTCTTCTTCATATCCATCTCAGACATAGAACTGATTCCTCTTTTTCCAGGGCAAGTGACAATGGAAACATTTCAGCACATATGTAGACTAAAAGCACACACGTAAAACAAGGACACACTCAGATATAAACACACACACACACACAACTTTACAGTTCTATCCATATCAAGACCTTACATTGACTCACATCGATTTAGTTATTGAATTTATGCCTAACCCTCACATATACTGTAACCCTAACTATTACCAGTATCATTCTAACCATCACCTAAAGCGAATTCACACCATAACTCTAAACTGACTGACTAATATTAAAAATGGAGGTCTACCATATTAGGACCTGCCTTCAGTCCCTGTAAGGGCTGTTGGTCCCCAGAAGGTTAGTAGATCTACCAAAAACAGTCCTTAACAGTGGCAACATTAACAAGTACACATCGAGAGACATAAGATAAGATAATCTTTATACAAAGAAAAACACAAACAATCATTGCTAATATATGTGTTCACTCAGATACCAGTAATTGTCTTTACCTCATAGACACATACAGCACATGAACAAATCAGTTTAACAATATATATTATAACATAATACAGCATGGATCGGTGCAGCTGCTACTATAGTAGAGACGCTGTACCAGTCTGTCGTGGTTAAGAGAGACCTGAGCAAAAAGGCAAAATTCATGATTCCCCTGTCGGTCTATGTTTCTACCCTCACCTATGGTCATGAAATCTGGATCATGACCGAAAGTACAAGATCCTGGATACAAGCTGCAGAAATGAGCTTGAGATTGGTCTTACATGAATTAGACAATAAAATAGAAGAAAAAATATAACCAGAGTAAAAGCAAATAAAGATAAAATGATAAAAGCAGGTAGTAAAGCAGATAAAACAGTTGGACCACAACCCTAAACTAATATTACCTAAGTTAACAGTTAACTTCAACAGTCAAAGGCAGTTCTAAAAAAAAGGTTTTCAACTTTGACTTAAAAGAACTCCGGCTTTCAGCTGTTTTACAGTCTTCTGGGAGTTTGTTCCAGATATGTGGAGCAAAGGAACTAAATGCTGCTTCTCTGTGTTTGGTTCTGGGTGGGCAAAGGAGGCTTGAACTAGAAGACTTGAGTGGTCTGGGAAGTTGATACACTGACAACAAATCTGTTATGTATTGAGGTAATGATCCATTCAGTGATTTATAGACTAACAGAAGGATTTTAAAGTTTATTCTTTGAGCTACAGGGAGCCCGTGGAAGGACTTCAGAACCAGGTTGATGTGCTCTACTTTTTTAGTTCTAGTGAGAGCATGGGCAGCAGTGTTTTGGATCAGCTGCAGCTGCCTGATGTATGCACTTTTTAGACAAACTTATGAAGATACTGTTGCAGTAATCAGTTCTACTAAAGATAAATGCATGAATGAGTTTTTCTAGATCCTGCTTGGAAATGAGTCCTTTAATCCTGGAAATGTTCTTCAGATGATGAAAGGTTGACTTAGTAACTGCTGTTATGAGCCTAATAAAGTTCAGGTCTGAGTCCATCATGACTCCAAGATTTCAGCTATAATCAGTGGTTTCTAGCTGTGAAACCACTGTGAGCTGTGAGCTAACTCTGAATCTCTCCTTCTTTGGCCAGAAAATGATTAGCTCAGTTTTGTTTTTTTTCAGTTGGAGCAAATTATGGTGCATCCACGTATTGATCTGTTCAAGGCATCTAGCTAATCCTCTGATGGGTTCATAGACACCAGGTGACAATGTGATGTACAGCTGTGTGTCGTCTCCGTAATTATGAGAACTGATCTTATTGTTTGCTAAAATCTGAGCTAAGGGGAGCATGAAGATATTGAATAGGAGGGGCCCCAGGATGGATCCTTGAGGAACCCCGCATGTGATTTTTCTGTTCTCTGATTTAGTTCCCTACTGACACATAAAAGTGCCTGTCCTTCAGGTAGGGTTAAACCAGTCCAGTGCTGTACCAGAAAGACCGACCCAGTTTTGCAGACAGTCTAGTAAAATCAAGTGATAAATGGTATCAAATGCTGCACTGAGGTCCAATAATACCAGCACTGGGATTTTTCCAGTCTAAATTTATAAGGTATGTTATTGACATGGGCATGGTAGTGGGGTGGAAAGCGTACCTGACTACCCAGGGCCCACATAGGAAGAGGGGCCCATGTTTTATGTTTTTTTGGCCCTCCAATTAACTGGTGTAATGATTTATTAATAAACATCAATAATGACTACTGGGAGAACAAACCTTATGTCACAGTCCACCCAACACATTCTGGAAACCCCCACTTGTAAGCCAAAATGGTTTAGTCCGTCTTACAACAACTGGTGAAAAGTGTACTGTCAGCGAGCCCAGAATGAATAACCTGGGGGTTAGACACCATACTCCCCCAGAAGCATAACTCAGGGCATTAAAGTGAGAAAGAAAAAAAGATTGAAAGAGGAGAAAGAGGAGGCAGCTGTTGACTGCTTTCTTTTACAAGGGTGAACTGAGTTTGCTTGTTATGCAAAGCCCAATTAAGGTTTCACTGCAGACATCTGTCATATACTTACCTGAAGTAGCTATTAGCTTAGCTAAATGTCAACCAGGCTGCTTGCTGTTGTACAGTAATTATAAAGACAATTATGGGCCAGCAAACTTTAACTTTGGGCGAGCTGTTAACTTTAACCAGTTCCAGAAACTATTAGTGGCTCTGAATCAGCTACAGCAGCTGGTGCAGTAGTAGCCAGTCCAGGTGGCTCTTCTGAAGATGAGAAAAGACAGGGTAAGATTGTTAAGTATTCCAGGAGGAGCAAGTGCCCTCCTGTGGATGTTTATCTGGTTGACACCCTTAAACCTCTGCCCATTG
This sequence comes from Jordanella pulchra, assembly GCA_034780135.1. Taxonomy (NCBI): domain Eukaryota; kingdom Metazoa; phylum Chordata; class Actinopteri; order Cyprinodontiformes; family Cyprinodontidae; genus Jordanella; species Jordanella pulchra. Next base: position 92 of record JAUZNJ010023133.1, on the reverse strand, counting down.
AAAAAAAAATTTACCTGATTTGAAAGATAAACTATCAACATAATAAGGAACAACTTGGCCATATTTTTCATTATTTGTAGCAGCTTATCTTT
>JAUZNJ010023111.1:0-11017 GCA_034780135.1 Jordanella pulchra | reverse complement strand
CTCCCAGAACCACAGGACTCCCAGAACCACAGACCATCCAGAACCACAGGACTTCCAGAACCACAGGACTCCCAGAACCACAGGCCTCCCAGAACCACAGGCCATCCAGAACCAGTCCTCCAAGAACCACAGGGCGATGTTTGTCCCAGAAGTCCGACAGCAGGTCTGGAGGAAAGCAGCCCCTAAGTGTCAGCAGCAGCTGCTCCTCCAGCTGTCTGGCACAGCGGTGGAGGAGTCATGGTTGATGTGCAGCCGCAGGACTCAGGCCTCCTGCAGGAGCTGCTGATAACTGAGTTAAATGTGTAACTTGGCTTAAACCAGGTCATCAACAGAACATGAGCCCAAAACAGCAGCAAATACAGAAACGGTCCAGTCAAAGCCCAGACCTGGAGCCCACCATGGTGTGGGTCCAAAAATATGAAACCCGGCGGTGCATCCGCCCAGAACACAGGTCTAACATGAAGCTTGCTTCCTCCTTCCATCCCACAGAGATTTCTGCACGGTTCTGGCGGCCCACTCAGGGTCCGGTGTTAAAGGAGGAGCAGCAAAGCTTCCTTCCTTCGCCTGAAGGTTTGTGACTTTAGCTGCTTTCCACCCTGAACCTGAAGCGCTTTAAATACACCCGAGGTCTCCCGCCGCCAGCCTCACTAATCCTCCGCTGACAGCTCCTGATGATCCTGGACCTCCAGCTCAGCATCGACTCTGCTTCCTCTATTTATATGTTGGTCTAATTTCGTCCCTCAGATCCTCCTAAGGCTTAGAGAGGGCCTCCACCACGGGACGGCCTGCAGCCACCGATGCTCCCAGGAGCTGAGGAATAGAAACGGAACGCATAGAATCTGCGCCGACTGCTGCTCCTCTGGTCTCCACTGAAGCGGAGCTACGGAAGAACTGATGGGATGTTATATAAACAGCTCAGCATGGTGTCTTTCACCAGAATCAAACAATATTTAGACTAATGGATGTGTCGTTATGAGGCTGTCCCTGCATATTTCTATGGCTGGGATCAGGTCACCTTTACAGCTTCTTTTCCTTACATTTCCTTCATTCTTATGTCGGCTTTAACCAAAGATGTCCATCTACAGTTGGGTGGGGGGCGCCTCCACCCGACCACGGAGTAAATCAGTCAGCAAAGGACGAACATAGTCACTGCGAACAGGTGAGAACCGATCAGGTAACCACAGATGTGACGCAAAATCATCTTTTTCCAAAAGTAAAGCTCTTAGAGCAGCAGCTGTTTAAAAACACATCATTAAAAGATCGGCCGCCATTTTAACTGTTAGCTTTACAGAAAAGCACTGCTGCATGATGGGTAATTCAAGAGCTAAGAGCCACGCATCATAACCTGCCGCTCTGTGATTGGTCCAGACTGAGGCTGCTCAGACTGACAAGCTGTGCATTAAATACACACAGTCAGTCTGCACAGCATCCGACTAAATGTTGCATCCAAGCACTTTTCTGAGATCACAGCATGATTTAGATCCAGAATATTAACACAGAAAACAAGCCGAAACATTCGGTGGCTGAAGGGGGCAGCGCTGAGCAGGTGCATCAATGCACAGAGAATTCAACAGGTCCTGCAAACACTAGATCACATGCAGAGAGAAAAATGTTCCTAAAATAGAGAGCAGCTGAGTGCAAACACACTGCACACACTTAAATAACACTCACATAAAAAAAACGCATGCAAAGGACAAATGGTGCATGTAGTAAAAACCAACGACAACTTCAGGACTTGGTCTCCCCCTAGTGGTCTGGAGCACTTCTGTTTGCAGCTTTTTGGATGTTTTTGCTTGTTTCAAAGGTTTTATTTTGGTTATTGTGGAATTTTTTGAATTTTCTATAAGTTCATTCGTGTTTGCACGGTGTTTGAACGCCTCGATATGAAACCTTTTACTCTGTGGCTCCAATAACTAAACTGTTGCATGCTGGGCTCTACACCTGGGGGTCCACAATAGGCAGCAATACGGTGAATGAATAGATAAACCCCCAGACCCCCCAGCAAGAGGTGCAAGGTGAGATATTATTTAAGTTTTTTTTTTTTTTTTTACAAAGATCCTACATTAACAAAATACCAAACTAAAAAACACAAACATCTTCTGATTTCCAGTAAATATGAAAGCATGAACTGGAACCAGAAAGTGTTTCCAGCGTTCAGACCTTTGACATGAGGATCCTGGACAGAAGACAAAGAAGAAAACGCTAACAGTCCCGGGCTTTGTTGTCAGACGGAGTGGATCATCTGAGGACAAAGTGTGTTTAGTCTCTGTGGGTCTGAACTGCATCAACACTGGAGCCGAGAATATCATGACCATAAAAGGCCGACGAAGCGGATCTCCACATGCACCATGTAGTTCACATGTTCCGTTTTCTCTCCAGACCTCAGCCTGTTCAGATTCACTGCTACAGCTTTAATATCTTGTTTTCCTATCAGTCCTGAACCAGCCTCCATCCAGCAGACCTGCAGCTCGTTTCCTGAGCGCCGCTGAACTTTACCCAAAAAAGCTAATCCAGCTTTTCTTTCTAAATATAATGAGCAGGAGGAAATACCTGCATGGCTGCCAGAACACAATGAGCCAGAAAGTTTTTCCTTTTGTTTGGCAGCTGAATGAGTTCCACAGGAGGAATTTCTGTTTTTAACTGGGTGACTACAGCTAGAAAACATCAGCAGGGTCTTTGGGCGGCAAGACGGCACCATTTTACACGGCTAGAAACACCTGCAGCAGGACATTCGGACTGGGGGTACTGAAGCTCCAAACCTGAACCATGAGGTGAAACCAGCTTCATTCCAGCTGCAGGAACAGAGACCAACTGCTTCAGCTGCTTCCCTCCTGATGGAGCAGAACCGCCAGAACCTGATGTCCCTCCGTCCCACCAGGTCAGGGGTCATGGCTGTGTTAGTGCTGAGTCAGCACACCAGCAGAAATAATGGGAAAACTTCTGTGAGCAGAAAATAAGCCGCCAGCCGGAGGCTCTGCAGCAGAGACAGTCTGACTTCACTCTGCGGTGAGGAAGGTTTTACAATCTACCTTCCATCATCTTTCATTTGGATTTTTTCATGACATAATAAAGTGTAAAACTTGGGGTTCCTCAAGGTTTCATCCTGGGCTCCCTGTTTTTTCATATGTTCATGCCTCCTCTACCTCCAAACAGAAACTTTTAGCTCTTCTGCTTCACCAAAATTTAAAAAGTGCAAAAATGCTGAAACCTGAGTTCATTAAAATACTGTTTATAAACCCATTTATTTTTATTTGCCTGGTAAATGACACCGCCTGAGGATGTTCTCCCTATAAGCTGCAGTGAATCGATCTTCTAAAAGGGCTGAATCTAGTTAAACACGTGTGCTGAAAGCTTCATAGCAAACTGTATTGAATTAGATCACATGACGCCGCCTCCAGCAGCAGCTGGCTGGTTCCTCTCTGCTGCAAATGAAGCAGAGTCCATGGTGCAGCTGCAGCCCCACCAGCTATCCCCGAGGGGGGGGTCACCTCCTGAAGCCTCCTCCTCTCTGTCTAACCTAATGTCAGCAGCATCGTTCCACCCCCCAGCAGAGGCATCTGGCTCCATCTTCTGCGGAGCTGAATCAGGGTGTGGCTGAATCTGATTGCAAACAGCTGCAGCAGTTCAGCTCATTTCAAACCATTAAAAGCTTTGGCACATCACCATCATCTTCCTCGGTAAGCAGCACCTGTCCAACAGCAAACCTCTGATGATGGGGGGCATTAAAAGGCCATCAGATCATCGACTGTTTATTAAAGAAAAAGAAACCAGAGCCAATGTTGGTTTTTGTTTCTCAGCTGATTTCTGTGATTCGGGATCAGAGTCGGAAGGTTTGACGCTTTGGTTGTTTAAAGGTTAATTTACGGAACCAATCTCCACATTTCTGACCCAGCTGTTGACTCACAGTTGCTCCACACAGTGGATTACACTCAGCTGACAGTGTTTTCTCCAGTAGGATTTTTAAAATGTCTGTTCGGTGAATCCAGAAAGGCCAAGTCCCCTTAAGAGGCTCACCTCTAAAAACCTGCTGGGAGCTCTGGGAGCATTCAGATGTTTTCATCTCGTGATTTAATGTGCAGCTGGGTTTGTTTACTGGGACTGAATGCTTCCTGCTCCTCTCCCAGCTCTATGACTGACCTTAATAGACACAGAGGACCAGAACCCCCAACCTGGGTGAACTGAGCCCGCAGGACTTACCAGGAAAGGCGTGTGGGTTGGACGACCCCCTCTTCAGGCACTTGGAACAGAGGATATGTACTGAGTAGTGCAGGCCAGGCCACTCCTGCAGCAGCATGTTCAGCTCCTCCAGCAGCGGAGTGACAGCCTGCCAAGCAGTCCAAATGTTAGGCAGTGATGCTTGGCTGGCGATGGACAGAGTCTCTGCGGAGAGTTTCCCCTTGGAGGCCTGGTGGCTGATCACCACCGGAACTTTCCCCCGATAGGCAAATATCTGACGCCTGCCGTCCGACCGCTGCACCACATGGTTGTTGATCTGCACACTGAGGCGTGCAAACAGTCCAGGAGGAAACAGGAAGGGGAAGCTGTATTGGATGTACAGCTGCTCCACAGAAAACAAGGGACTAATCGGCAGAGAGTTCCCTCCGCCTGAGTCCTCCAACCGAGCCTCCTCGCTGCTGACGTAGCTGGGAAACTTGTACCACACCGTGGCTCCGTTCAGTGGCTTAGTGCGTGGCTTGTTAATGCAGTAGCAGATCCCCATCTTCTCCATGAGCTCCATGATGAGGTGGAGGTCCTGCTGTGTCTGGATGTGCGGTCGGAGGAGCAGGCGGATGACGTTGGAAGGCAAGAGGCCGTCATGGAGGAAGCCCTCGAGGTGTTGCTGAAGATGGGTGACCCTGAGGTTCTCTCCCTTCTCGTCCTCAATAACCAGACTCACTCTGCCTTTGTCCCCCCTTTCCCCCTCAGACAGCAGCCGGTCCAAAAGAGTGGACTTGTCCCTCTGAAAGAAGACATTAAGAATTGCAATAAAACGTGGAAGATTGTGGAAAACGTAGTCCTTCAGTGTGACGCTGTCCTCAAAGTAGAGCAGTTTCCCACTCTCGTGCAGGTAGGACAAGGCGCTCTGCAGTCGGTCCTCCGTCAGTCCGGCCTGGAGGCCCAGGCGGGCTGAGTTCCGCCATGACAGCCACAGATCTTTGGACTTAAAGTGCAACTCCTCCAGCATCTGCCAAGACTTTGGCAGGACGCGGTGAAGGTTGGGGAAAATCTCCCGGTGCTCTGCAACAGACATGAGCTTCTCCCTCAGCCTCTGGATGTTCCTCTGGGTCCCTGTGCAGCTGACACTCAGGACCGGGGACAGGATCTGCAGCCGCTGGTTCAGCATGTACTGCAGCTGGGCTTTCCTGCGCCTCAGGTTTCTGTCACTCACACCGTAGAAGAGGACATGCGGACTAGAGGTGCGGACCTTGTAGCCTTGCTCCAGAGCGAGGTCCACCTGCTGAACCAGGCTCCTCAGACTGTGGATGTCACTCATCTCCTGCAGGCCGATCTGTCTGTGTATGTCCAGAGCTTTCTCCTCCATCTCCTTCTCTCCACACAGGTCTGCATGTGTGCCAACCAAACACACCACTGCATGGGGGACTTTAGCACACAGCAGGTGAAGGAAACACCCCACATGGTCATAAAAGTTCTGGGGGGAGTAAGTTTTAAGATTGACAGCGAGGACATAGAGAGCACCGGGGGAGAGGAAGAAGGGTTTGATGAGGTCATAGTTTAGGTTCCCTGACAGGTCGTACACCAAGAACGTTAGATGGCGATCAGAGTCTGCCACCCAGTTTGTGACTTCGATTCCTTTGTTTCCCTGGGTTCCTCTGATGTCCGTCTCGCTTCCTACCAAGCTACGTCTCAGCCTGCTTTTCCCAGCATTTTTCGTCCCCATCAGGACCAGTTTCAGCCACGGCTTCACTGCAACCTGAGACTGCGCGAGCTCCTTCTGATAGACAGCGATGTAAGGGATGCCTTTCATGCACACCTCGTATGGAGGCTGGATGAGAGGATTATCTTTCACCTTCCAAATGTTAACTCTGGACAGCTTCCCAAAGTGATCTGGAAGAATGGCTATTTGGTTACCCTGTAGAACAAGCTCCTCCAGCTTCTCCAGCTCCACAATAGAATCAGGTAGATGAGTGATGCTGTTGTTGTCCAGCCAGAGATTTACCAGCTTCACCAGCTGAGAGATTTCCTCTGGAATATGAGTCAGTTTATTCCTGCTCAGGTAGAGTTCCTCTAATCCTGTGATGTGGATAATAGCCTGTGGAAAGTCCCGAAACTCGTTGGAGGACAAATTGATCATTTTCAGTCTCTCCAGCTGAGCAAATGATGAAGGCAGCCCTGTGAGGTTGTTTCCATCCAGCATTACACTCTCCAGGTTGTGCAGGTGACAGAAAGTGTCAGGTAAGGAGGACATGTGCAGACTGCTGAGCCACAGGATCTTGATGGACTTCAGCCTCATAATGTCAGCTGGCAAAGCCTGAAACTTGTTCCCTGAGAGGTCGAGCTCCTCCAACTCACCCAGGGTCAAGATCTCGGCGGGGAACTGGTTCAGCTTGTTGTGATCTGCATCCAGAGTTCGCAGCTTGCAAAGGCTGGTGAAGGATCTGGGGAGGTCATGCAGGTCGTTGAAGCTAATGTCCAGTTCTTCTAGTGACTGAAGGACCGCAATCTGAGCTGGGAGGTTCTGGAGTTTGTTGTGACTGATGCACAGCTTCTTCAGGCCCCGCAGCTGTCCTACACCCTCGGGCAGGCTTCTCAGACAGTTGTGGCTCATGTCGAGCTCCACCAGTTGCCCCAGCTCCAGCGCCACCCTGGGCACAGCAGTGAACCTGTTCCTGCGGAGGATGAGGATGCGCAGGTTGTTGAAGGTGGACTGCAGTCCGTCCGGCAGCTCCTGCAGGGAGTTGTTTCCCAGGTTGAGCACCTCTATGTCGGATATTTCGTCGGGTAGGACGATCTGGTTGTTCTTGGAGCAGAGGGTGAGCTGGCGGAGGTTGCTCCGCAGCTTCCTGGAGCGCAGCGCGGCATCTCTCCACAGCCTGGCAGTTCTCAGCTTGTTCTCCTTTTCCTCCATGGCGCTGCACCCACATCCCTCATTCTCCTCCTCCTCCTCCTCCTCCTCCTGGTTGTTTTCACTCAGAGTTCTCATGGCTCCTGGACAGGCAGCATGGTGGACGAAGTCCCTCAAAAAACAGAGCCTCTCCGACCAACAAAGCCCGAGTCAGAAGGCAGAGCTCAGCCCCTTGGTGTCGGGTAATAAACAATTGTCGAGGAAGAAATGGGAGGAGTGCCTGCGGCCGCGGAGACATCCTCCTCTCCTGCGCCACTCAGCACACAATAACAGCGGTCACCCGCGGCTCCGACTTCAAGCCCGAATCGGAGGCCCGGGCTCCGCCTGCCCTCGGACCGTCGCAGCCAGCATCTCTGGGCTCAGAAGCCGCCCTCAGGCTCTGGCTGTCCGGGAGGAGCGGGCTGTTCGATGGCTTCCAGAGCCGCCGTGCGTCCTCCGAGGAGCGGGGAGTGGAAGTGAGGCGGCAGCTGCACACTGCGTCAGACCTAGGAGCGCTCCTCCTCCCTTCTCCTCCTTCCTGCTGTGCGGAGAGAGGAGGAGGGAAAGTGGACATCCTCCCGGAGGTTTGCAGAACCAGAATCCAGCTCAGAAAGGCTGCGGATAAAATCCTGAAGGATGAGACCGTGGTTCTGGAAGGAATAACATGCGAATGATATTTCTAGAAATACGCAGTTGTTAAAAACATGTCTGACCTTCCTGATCGTTTGTGAATCAAACAGCTGGTCTGCGGTCAGCAAACTCTTCATGTTTTTCATCCTCTAGGGCAGAAAACAAAGATTGATTATTAGTTTGTAAACTTTGTTGCAAACGAATCATAAAACACGATATTGATGGAGAACACGTTTTATACAAACGACATTTTTATTGCATAAAAAACCTTTTTTATTAACTTTCTGATTTTTAGTGAAAATAGGGAATTACCATCACGACTCTGCCTCCACCTGGTGGACTGACAGGGTACTACAGAAAACTACTTTAGTTCACTTCTAAAATCTACAGACATAATAATGACTGTATTTCCAGGCCTTAGGACGAGGTTATAATTACTTTGTTTTTAATATTTGGTTTCTTACATTTATTTACAGAAACAGTCAATAAAAAAAGAAAGACTATAGGATCCCTGAAGCATTCTGTGTGCACAGCCTCCCTTAAAAGAAATACTTTGTAGGTTACACAATAAACCAAAGAAACTATTCAGACACATGAAAGTTTATTGTCTGTTTGTCCTTTGGGAGCAAAGGTTACAGAAATAACAGGTCGACCTACCAAGGTGGAGATGTGGAAAAATGTTGGACTCAGTCAGTTTAACGCATTTAGATTGACACCTTATCGTCAAAGTTAGTTTTCTTGGAACATCCTGTTTTAGTGATTTTTCATCACAAAACACAATCAGTTCCAATAAAATTTAAGTTTATATTTAAAAAACTTTTAAATATATAAAGTTATAAAATATCAGTAGTACCTCTTCTATTACTTCACTCACTGTAAACATTTAAGAAAACATTAATTCTTTGGTGTTTTTTCCCAGTTATTTAGGTCAATAAATTGATCACTAACATGCTTTTCTGTCACTTGTGGCATTTTTTCCTTTGTAATATACAGTCCTGTCATTTCAAAGCATTTCTCTCTCGATAATGATATTCACTGGGAGCCTTTTCAACTTTGATTTAACTTGGAAAAGATCATGCAGTGAAACCAATGCAAAGAGCTTTCTATAAGTAAAATAGATCCTAAATCATTCAAATTTCTGCTTTTATATTCAAATGATGATTTCTATCAATCACTGTCATGATCCGGTTTCTATGAGCTCTGTTTTGGAGCCTTTTCCTTGGGCTGCTGTCTTTCCTCCTTCCACTAGGAGTCGCCGACCCAGGTTGGAGCTCGGTGCGGGGGTTGTTGCACAGCTGCTACCCATCAAGCCTCATCAGACGCCGTATAAGAAGAGTCCTCAGTCAGATGGTCGGCACCGCGCGTTATGCCAACATTGGTATCACTAAGCCTCCCAGTGTTTCTCTCTCTGGTGACTCCTCGTTGTATATTCCTATTGGAATCTAACCCTCCTGTGTCTTTCTCCTCGGTGCCTTCAGGAACTGCTGGAAGTTTGGATTGTCGTTGACTCCTGGCTTCCTCTGTGATTAACCTTCCTCGTGACGCCGTGGGTGTTGCCCACTGGTTGCCCGTCCCCCTGCTCCAGATTGTTCCTCGTTTCTCTGTGACCCTGGCTCTTCTACCATCTGACAAAATCCACCTAACTCCTCTGGCGCTCCGTCTGGTCTGGTTCTGCTTGTCCGCCCCTGCGCCGCTCCTCCACCTCGGACCATTCCCTAAGTTCGGCCCCGGATCATCCAGCCTCACCCCCCGGAGGTTCTACCCTCCTAACACACGTAAGGAGCCCCCCTTCATCCAGCCAGTGTTCTCTGTTCCCACGGAGCTTGAACTCACCGCCTTGCTTTTCTCCCTCAGTGATTGCTGTTGCAGCGCCAGCCGGTGCTCCTTGGATTCCGCCACTCGGGCGTTCCAGTTGCCTAAGCTCCTTTAAATAAACGTTTTACTTCTGATCCTCTCTCCTGTCGTGGTGTTCCTGCATGTGGGCTAAACAGCTAAAACCCATCATGACAATCACTGCTGCTTCCATTGGACTTTTATTTATTTATCTTTTGGCAACATTTTTTTTCTCCCCTTTTATTTGATAAACAACAGTTTGCCTAATTTCTACTCAATAAAGAGGAAAAATATAATTAAAAATCATATGGGGCATGAAATTTAACACATGAATTATAGGTTATTCTACGTTTATTATCACTTAACTTTCCATCTATCTCACCAGATGTGGTCGGAGAATCCACAATAAATTTACTGTTCTTTGTTTTTCCAGATATGAGAAACAAAGAACAGTGTATTGTTAGAGCTTATATAATGTCTTATATGCTGTAATTGACTTGCAGAACATGAGATTTTTATTACCCACCTTATCGTTTTGCAGAGTAAGGAGTCGTGAGCACTTTGCATTAAGAAATGTCCAGTGATTAACCCATCTTTAGCACCGGCAGAGAAAAACCTCTGGAGCCGCAAATGATTTGATTTTTTTTTTACATTTTATACCTAAATCTTGACTCATATCTTTCTAGGCCTAAAACCACTAGAACCTTTTGTTATTTTTATTTTAGACATACAAGCCTTATAAATCTAAAACATCTTATCTCACTGGCAAACTAATACAGTGACTCTTGGCATCAAAAGAGGACGTTTCATTGAATGGAGTCCGGACTCTTGGAAGGTTTACTCACCTCAGAAGGTCCCCTAACATCTGTATGTCAACAGTGGTTTAACCTCAGTATAAATGCAGCGGCCTGAGAGGTTCTTCAGAGAACATTAGAGAAAAGACAAGGAAGACCAAGGAATCCAGCAAACGGGTCAGGAAGAAAGCAAGGATATCTAAGGGTTGTACAAAGCTCTGATTAATCCCTTACAAGCCTTGGATTTGGAGTAACAAATTAAAAAAAGAACAACTTAAAAGTAGAAACTAACAGTTTTGGTTTAAATTTTCAATTTGCTTTTTTTATATAGAGTCAATCTACAGCTCATTATCTCAAGTCACCTTACAATTCAATCCAGTCATACAAATTGGTTATACGTTTTCTATCTAACTAAAACCAGCTGATTGCATCCAGTGTTTGACTTTACGGGATTCTCTCCTCCTGATCAGGTAGAAACAGTAGATTTCAGATTAACCATGCAGCCATCCCTGGATGAAAGAGCAAATCCAGTTAGTCACAGTAAAAGCTGAACCCATAGCTATGTCAAGGAGAGAAACAGGACTAAACACTGAAAAACAGGCCAAGCTCCATTAACTATGATCCAAGGTGTTGATGGCAGCAGCACAGCTGATATTTCTCTCCAGGATGGAGCCACAGCAAACAGGAACAGACCAGA